>JAOTOM010002664.1:0-113219 GCA_034440615.1 Ashinkailepas kermadecensis
GGCCCCGCCAGTGATTCCTATGTAAATGTGTCTGACCGGCGACTGCCAGCCCGGCCAGGGTACCGGCCAGGGGTACCAGCCAGGGGTACCAGCCAGGGGTACCAGCCAGGGGTACCAGCCAGGGGTACCAGCCAGGGGTACCAGCCAGGGGTACCGACCAGGGGTACCGGCCAGGGGTACCGGCCAGGGGTACCGGCCAGGAGTACCGACCAGGAGTACCGACCAGGAGTACCAACCAGGGGTACCAACCAGCGGCGCCGGACGTGCCGCCGGCCGCTATGGTCTGTCGACGGCCACTGAGACCGACCATGCTGTCACAGCTTGGGAAAATTAGGCACAGATCCAATCAGCGCCCGAGGTAGATACGAATACAGAACGAAGTCAAGGATGCTTGCCGCGGGCCGGAAGCGGTGACGTTATTGAGCCAATTCGAGCACGCTTCGGCATGCCTCCTCCAGCCAATTGCGGCATTCCTCACGTGTTAGCCTCCCCTTATGCACACCGTGAAACCAGGGGTGTTGTTTTATACACTTTTGAGGGAACAAGTGTCCCCTCAATGTTGACTTCGCCCCCCCCAATGATTTCGACTTTTAACATGGGACCCTATGTTGTGCCCCCCCCATCCATTTGGGCCTGTCCATTGCCTTCATATATTTTCCCACACCCAATAGTTTTCATAAATCAACACCGGTGCGTAAAGCTATCCGTGAACAAAGCCGACTGTCATGTTTCTGGGGAGAGGCGATGCTGACGGTCATGTTTCTGGGGAGAGGTGATACTGACGGTCATCACAAGGGGACGCGCCAAGTCGTTCTGGCGTCAGAAGGAAATCCAACCCACCACACCGTCACAGGGCACAACCAACTCAGCTAGCAGTAACTTTTCACGTGAAGTGAATTGTGTTGAATTTCTGCGTGTGCGACTTGGTTACTACGTGTCTTGACTCGCCGGTAGTGGCGGTGTCGGAGTCACCAGCTGGAACGTGCAGTATCGAGACTTTCCGTCACATATTTACACCACTAGAAGATGCACTGGGAAGCATGGGCGCAAGCAAGCATAGGATGAAGTTATCTAGACTAAATAGGATATCATAAGCACCAGTCAGTTAACCAAGGACACGGCATGGGACATAGTCCTTCATTAACACGCGCGCCGGAAGGCCTCTCACGTTAGGCGCACCGGAGGGGAGGGGCGCATTCGAGCCCCCTCCAAAAGATCTCGGAAACTACTGAAGCTAGAAGCACAACATTTGGAGAGTAGATTCCGACTCCAGTGAACTGGCTTCATTGTAAATTGCATGACCCTAGGTCAATGCCTTCAGGACCAAATGAGGTCGAGATAGGCCACAACACCGAACCGAGCATCGAACACGATCGGCCGTAACACCAAACCGAACACCGAACACGATCGGCCGTAGCGCCTCCACCACACCGAAGAAGCCATTGTGACCTGAACGCTCGGCGGCCGGGCGGCCGGCGGCCGGTGGGCTGTTGCCCGATCGGTCTACTTTACACCCTCGCAGTTTCAATATATATATTTTGGTGTGTTCTGTGTGATGCGCTGATCAATTTTTAACAAAGTCACAAGATTTAATTACAATATGAGATATCATTATCGAGATATGACAATATGAGATATCGTACAAGTTGATGAGATATCGTTAAAAAAACAGGAGGGATAGACGAATTCCGCCTGTCTCCAGTGCACGTAATAACCATTTCCGATCTTTCCGGTCAGATTCTCACACCATGTCTCCTTAAAGACTCAGGACCCCTAACTTCTAACTTCCGAACTGAGCGTTGCACGAAAATAAACGGGATACCATCGGAAAACCCTCGACGAATAGAGCCCGAAATAGAGCCCGAAAATTACATTATTTAAAGTTTGTACAATCGAAATGGAGGATTTTCAGAAAAAACTATATTTCTAAAACATTTCATATATGCATACTAGGATACATCAGGTCGTGCAATGCAACCTTGACACTATTTAGGTCATGCAAGCTAGAAATGAACCATAAAAACAGCAATGTCTTAATAGGCTTAGACCATATTACGTACTTTATCGTGACTTGACCTCAGGCCATCTGACGGAGGTTAAACAAATTAGATGAAGAACTTCTACTTATGCTTCTGCATGCATACAAAGATAAACATGATGCTAAAAGAACATGAATATTCAAAAATAAGGAAATTTGTCTAAAATTGGCCCGAAAATGTCCGTAGCCTCAGGTCACTGTCCTGACGTAAACAAATCCGAGATATATGTTTTGGAGGCACTGCCAAAGTGCACTCATGTACCATGTTTCATTTCAATATATCTTCATGCGTATGAGTTACCGACCCTCAAACATTTTTGGAGGTGGTCCTCTTTGACCTGGGTTAGGTCAACATTACATGAATGAGGTTGAACTTTTAACGTCAGACGTAGAAATGATCAAGGAAAGGGTACTCAAAATTTTGCTGCGCTGAACGCCGCCATTTTTACGCTGTCGCGGGAACACCTCAGGAGGGAGGCGCGAGTAACCTCCACCGCCGAGACAGGGCGGGATAGTTAGACATCGAGCTAGGTTATAATTGGACCACCGCTCAGCTACATAGCTGCAAAATAGCCAATACCGTGATTCAGATGCCCATCATTAATGAACTGTCAGTTCATGCTCACGGTCCATTAATGCCGTGGCCAAGCTCCCTCAAATCATGCTGCTGTCCAGTCACGGTGAGCTCATTATTCCCCATCGTTATTTTGATGCGATACCACCTGTCCCGATTCATATTCTCAACGACATCATCCAGTTACATCATCAGGTGTGGCTGACGTCAGCAGGACACCGTCCAATCAGGAGTGTGGCTTCACAACTCGGACGCCGGCAGCGCCGAACAAGAGGCGCGTGGAGTATGTGAGGAGCGTGAGATGCCAGCCAGCACCGGCATCGCCGTATTGCCAGGGTGCCGTCAGGATGCCGTCAGGGTGCCGTCAGGGTGCCGTCAGGGTGCCGTCAGGGTGCCGTCAGAGTGCCGTCAGGGTGCCGTCAGAGTGCCGTCAGGGTGCCGTCAGGGTGCCGTCAGGGTGCCGTCAGGGTGCCGTCAGAGTGCCGTCAGGGTGCCGTCAGAGTGCCGTCAGAGTGCCGTCAGGGTGCCGTCAGGGTGCCGTCAGGGTGCCGTCAGGGTGCGGTCAGGGTGCCGTCAGAGTGCCGTCAGGAGTGCCGTCAGAGTGCCGTCAGAGGGTGCCGTCAGGGTGCCGTCAGGGTGCCGTCAGGGTGCCGTCAGGGTGCCGTCAGGGTGCCGTCAGGGTGCCGTCAGGGTGCCGTCAGAGTGCCGTCAGAGTGCCGTCAGGGTGCCGTCAGGGTGCCGTCAGAGTGCCGTCAGGGTGCCGTCAGGGTGCCGTCAGGGTGCCGTCAGGGTGCCGTCAGAGTGCCGTCAGGGTGCCGTCAGGGTGCCGTCAGGGTGCCGTCAGGGTGCCGTCAGGGTGCCGTCAGAGTGCCGTCAGAGTGCCGTCAGGGTGCCGTCAGGGTGCCGTCAGAGTGCCGTCAGAGTGCCGTCAGGGTGCTGTCAGGGTGCCGTCAGGCCGACCGTCTGGGTGTCGAGTATTCATTAATATCCTCACCGAGAGAAGACGTCTGGCCCAATTCCTAACCCGTGTAAAAAAATGATGTGGTCACCTTGAACAACGAGTGTAGTTTCCGAAGTGAAATATGAAATGGTGCTAAGTGGATTCGAGCATACGAGTCCAGCACCTCAATGTCCCGTTTTGGAATTCGCGTCAGTTATCTCGACAGCTGATGTTTGACCTTGCAGGGACTGGGTGATCTTCTCCGACGCCGTACGCGGAGCGGTCGATATTTTTATCTTGTCAATTAGCTACATGTCAGGGCTATAACACTCCAGCCGAAGGTCTACTATCTTTCACTGTCATCAGTCAAAAATGTACATTCCGGGCTGTACGATGAAGACTCGGAAAAATTGCCGGACCTTCAGGCAGCTTACAACGTGGCTCCTTGAGAATCGCTTCAAGAGGTAGTGCAATGATGTACGAATAGTATCTTCGTGAGTTATAATGAAAGGGAATTAACGGATATTTGTGAAAAGTAGACTTTGAATATACCACGATTTCTCCAGATCAGGAGAGATCACACTGTGGGAAGCATTTTCTGATCACTTCGAATTTTCTCAGTAATATGCATAAGATTACCGACAAAGCTGCTGTTAAAAAGTGAAAGTTATTCTTAAGAACTTAAATGTTGATGTTGCATATCTGGCTAACAAATATGCATTTCACGAGCTTATCATGGGTGCTATAGTCCATTTGGGGTCATTCAATCAGTCGACCAACGTTATCAGAGGCCATTGACCCAGCGTGCTCTCAGGTACATAGGTATCACTCTGGAATACCAGGTACATGAAGTACTCTGGGATTAGCGTGGAGTACTTCGGAAATTTCCAAAGCAAGCACAAAGCCTCGACCTCATCTGACCCATGGGTCTAAATGCGCAACACCTCGATCTCATCTGACCCATCAGTCGAAATTCAACACGTCCACATTGTCGGTATGTAAGCGACATAGGTGGCTTCGTTGAACGCAGTTGATTTACGCATGACTTGACATGAGATGACATGAGAAAAGGGAAACGCAAGTCACAAATGTACGAAAGGAATGTTGAAGTGACAATTTCCATTTGAATTATGGGTAATTTTATGCTACACAAAAAGCTGTTGTTCTAGATCGAAGAAGCTGTACGGCAACACGTGAGAGGGAGAACATCTGGCTAGATACTATCGCTAAAAGACCAATTCATGAAGTTAATGTTGAAGAAGATCTCAAGTGGGGATGAAGTTTCCGTATCTGCCCGACATTATGTTAACAAATATATCGTTGCGCTATGTTATCGGGCATATATATGCTCGAAAGAAGTTTATAAGAGCTGGGTGACTGGCTGTCGCTTGCTGAACTCTTCCTGGACCAGCAAAGGTACCTTTCCGACTGATGTCCAATGCCACCACACGTAGAATACATCCATACACATCCACATTTTACATAGTTACTCAGCACCAAGCATCTGTGGATCCAGCAAACAAATGCCGAACTTCCAACCAGGAAGACGCCTGTAAATAGTTTGCAGAATGTGAAAGGTACATGTGCATTGTGCACCACAGTACGTGTTGTTTGTATTCGAAGTTAATACCCGTTTACTAATGCAAACTGCAAACATGTTTGTGTGTGGCAGCGAGCCGACCTGCGGAAGCTTGTTTTCTCCGCGTCTGTCTGGCTCTGCCGGCTCGCTTGATCAATAATGCAATCTAACTGGATGACCTAATTAACAAGGTTTCCACGACCGTAACTTAGCCAGCCATAACTGCACAGTTCACATCAGTGTCCGTGAAGTGATGAGATGCAGTGATGGAGGCGTGTTGTGGGGAAGTGATTGTTGGCTGAAACACATTCTGAGGCCCATCCAGATCCCAAACTGGCATGCTTACTTTCTGCGAGTCGACATGCAAGCTTATCTTGAATGCTGTTAAGTTGGAAAGGTCCCGGGAGTTGTCATGACGAAGAGTAGTGGTCAATATACTGCACTATAGTCTGAAACCAGAGGAATATTCTGCACCATTTCTTGTAATTGTGCCTTTGGGTGGAGGTGAGTTAGATGGTCATTGCCCCCTCCATTGGAAGCGTGTTCGTATGCAACAAAAAGATGTCTGCATCGCGACCGTAACTCGGATTTTCCCTGACAAGTTCGGTAGTACAGCGAGGACACCATGTTGAGGCACTCGCTCTTCCACCAGGTGTCTCAATAATCCTAAAAGACAAGCAGCTAAGCCAGGCTTAAGTAACTGAAGCTTGTCCCGACCTGCTTCGTCCTCCTTTCCATACCCTGCCACCACTCTCATCGACAGATTTATTGCGTCATTGGTTGCGCCGGCACTCAGAAGTCATTGATTTAATGTGGCAAGTCTTATCCAATGGCGAGCCTTATCCGGTGGCGAGCCTTATCCAGTGGCAAGTCTTATCCATTGGCGAGCATTATCCAGTGGCAAGTCTTATCTAGTGGCGAGCATTATCCAGTGGCAAGTCTTATCCATTGGCGAGCCTTATCCAGTGGCGAACCTTACCCCATGGTGAGCCTTGCCCAGCCTTGCGCCGTGGTGAGCCTTCCCGGTGGCCAGCCTTTCCCTGCGGCGAGTTTTATCTCGTGACAAGCCGTAAACGCTATAGTGCCCAACATCAGCCGTCGTCAAGAAACGGAGACATAGGTGAGTCCAGAGTCTCAGCGGCCACAGGGAAGTCGGGAGGCATCCAGAGTCAAGCAAGCCGATTGGCGACGGTCCCCAAGTACATATTTTACATGGTGTATGACTGTAACACCAGCACCAGCACCAGCACCAGCACCATCGGCAAGTGGTGCCGATAACACCGGCCAGGTGTGGCCAGGGACGGTGTTGTGGTGACGCCGCCAGGTGTGGCCAGGGACGGTGTTGTGATGACACCGCCAGGTGTGGCCAGGGACGGTGGTGTGATGACACCGCCAGGTGTGGCCAGGGACGGTGTTGTGATGACACCGCCAGGTGTGGCCAGGGACGGTGTTGTGGTGACGCCGCCAGGTGTGGCCAGGGACGGTGTTGTGGTGACGCCGCCAGGTGTGGCCAGGGACGGTGGTGTGATGACACCGCCAGGTGTGGCCAGGGACGGTGTTGTGATGACACCGCCAGGTGTGGCCAGGGACGGTGTTGTGATGACACCGCCAGGTGTGGCCAGGGACGGTGTTGTGATGACACCGCCAGGTGTGGCCAGGGACGGTGTTGTGATAACACCGGCCAGGTGTGGCCAGGGACGGTGGTGTGATGACACCGCCAGGTGTGGCCAGGGACGGTGTTGTGATGACACCGCCAGGTGTGGCCAGGGACGGTGGTGTGATGACACCGCCAGGTGTGGCCAGGGACGGTGTTGTGATAACACCGGCCAGGTGTGGCCAGGGACGGTGGTGTGATGACACCGCCAGGTGTGGCCAGGGACGGTGTTGTGATGACACCGCCAGGTGTGGCCAGGGACGGTGTTGTGATGACACCGCCAGGTGTGGCCAGGGACGGTGTTGTGATAACACCGCCAGGTGTGGCCAGGGACGGTGGTGTGATGACACCGCCAGGTGTGGCCAGGGACGGTGTTGTGGTGACGCCGCCAGGTGTGGCCAGGGACGGTGGTGTGATGACACCGCCAGGTGTGGCCAGGGACGGTGTTGTGATGACACCGCCAGGTGTGGCCAGGGACGGTGTTGTGATGACACCGCCAGGTGTGGCCAGGGACGGTGTTGTGATGACACCGCCAGGTGTGGCCAGGGACGGTGTTGTGATAACACCGGCCAGGTGTGGCCAGGGACGGTGGTGTGATGACACCGCCAGGTGTGGCCAGGGACGGTGTTGTGATGACACCGCCAGGTGTGGCCAGGGACGGTGGTGTGATGACACCGCCAGGTGTGGCCAGGGACGGTGTTGTGATAACACCGGCCAGGTGTGGCCAGGGACGGTGGTGTGATGACACCGCCAGGTGTGGCCAGGGACGGTGTTGTGATGACACCGCCAGGTGTGGCCAGGGACGGTATTGTGGTGACACCGCCAGGTGTGGCCAGGGACGGTGTTGTGATGACACCGCCAGGTGCCAACAGCCGCCACGGCGCCGACGTGTCTGATCCGATGTCCCAGACAGCGTCTGCAGATTACACCTGACTATATATTGTGGCGACAGGCGGCAGCGAGACGCACCGGCCCACCCGGCTACTGTGCCAGGCGGGAACAAGTCCGCGAACGGTGGATTAGCCGTGCGTTGTCAGCGCGTGGTGAGCGCGACGGTGAGTCGATGGCACTGTGTGAGCGCAGCGGTGAGTCGATGACCCTGTGTGATCAGGACGGTGGGTCGGTGACCCTGTGTGATCAGGACGGTGGGTCGGTGACCCTGTGTGAGCGTGGCGGTAAGTCGATGACCCTGTATGATCAGGACGGTGGGTCGGTGACCCTGTGTGAGCGTGGCGGTGAGTCGGTGACCCTGTGTGATCAGGACGGTGGGTCGGTGACCCTGTGTGAGCGTGGCGGTGAGTCGATGACCCTGTATGATCAGGACGGTGGGTCGGTGACCCTGTGTGAGCGTGGCGGTGAGTCGGTGACCCTGTGTTGCCCCGCACTGCGCCCCGACAGGTCATCATGTGAGCGCGACACAGCGAATGCCACTTGTCACGTGGTTTCTCTGTCAATGCCGGATTATCAGCTTCTAAGGCTAAATGCGGTGGAACTTTTGAATACATTTATGAAAAAATGTACAGGGTGGTTGAGCCGAATAGGAACTAACAGATCGCAGAACTAATTGCGTAGCGCTGCAATCCACCATGCCCCGCTCATCTCCATTACAGCCTGACAACATAAACGAGCCGTAAGTGACGGCCATTTTCTCACATGCTCTTCGGTCGAACATTTACGTGTCAAGTGGTGGTCCTGTTCATTCTGCCGTGGATGGGCCTGAACATATCACTGCACAGGCTATCATATGACATCCGGGCACCCAGCAATGGCAAGCGTAGGAATGTGGAGGGCCACTGTGGCTCAGTTAGCACGCGGACGCGTGGCCACAGAACAGAGGTGGAAAGTGCCCAAGTTCGACAGGGGTATAATGGGTGCCTGGCTCCTATGGCTCCAGGACACCGGCAGGTATTCATTTGTTTCCGAAAGTTAGAGTTAATAAGTCTACACTGTTGACAGGTCTACTCTGCGGAAGACAAGAGCAGCCATTTTCCAAAATGCGTGGGGACACCACTGAAAAGCACGCTCTTGCTTCAACATATTGTGATAAATGACTGCTCCAAAATGCAACGATGCAGGTCTGCTGCAACCCCTGTCATGCACCGGAACCGATTGCAGCTGCAAACAGACATGGGAGCATAAGTAGCTTTTTGAAAGCCATTAAAAAGCGCTCCGTTAAGTCTGTTTTGTCTTTTTATTTATAATAATAAGTAGTTGCATATGTTGATAGAGTGTCAAGTAAGTACTGCTGCGTGGTGTGCATGGCACATCACGTCTCCTTGCGTTGGCATCAGAAGATGTCTGTGCGCTACGCCTCTCGTGAAGGTAACGAATATTTCGACCTTTACTCACTCTCCCAAGCCTGTTTTGGGGCCCGAAATTTTCTAGGTATACCAGCACTCTAGAAAAAGGCTTATCTTGGACCCACTTCCCACCAATCTTGGTTCCCTCTGTCAGAAATTGCCGTGCGCTCCGAGTGTGTTCTTGGTGGCACGATCATCTTCTCGAGTCTATCCTTCCCGAGTCCATCCTTCCCGAGTCTATCCTTCCCGAGTCTATCCTTCCCGAGTCTATCCATTCATGTAGCGTCACATGGATCAAAAACGACTAAATATGGGGTGTTGGCCCGTAGTTTATGAGAATGCAGAGTTGTTGAAAAGAAACTGTTCCTTATTAGTGCATATGGTTGGTGAAACTTTCTATGGAGGCTGTTCACAAATGATGAAATATTACGCTGCATTTTATACGATACGTACGCTTTATACGATATGCTCGCAAGACATCTTTTTACAACACACATCGTTGCAATTATATTTAGGAACGTCATGTGGTTTGCCTATTGCATCATCAAATAAGAGTCGCTTGCTGTTCACGATTGGTTATTCCCGACGTCTTCTAATATCACTCTCGCAACATTCAGCTTATGGCCGGAAGTAGCATGTGGCGCGTACCCAGAAGTAGCGTGCGATTCGAAGCGAGAAGCTGTACATTAGACAGAGACAGTTTGGACCAACCTACCACAACCACATTCGGCCCGGTTGGATTCTGAATCCATTTTGCGCGCTGATTTCAGAACTGTTTTGTGTTTGCTCTAAGGTCATTATAAATCAAAATGCTTAACTTTTGAGCCTTCCTTTTGTCATATATGTAATCCGCCTTCTATGAAGTATTGTTTAATCCATGAGTTGAAAGCAAAAGTGAATCCTTTGACAGACCGGGGAAGTGGCGGTGTCCAGTCAATGACGGGCAGTCTAACTGCTGACAGCTGGCAGCACGATGAGACGCCCAAAGGGGAGCAAAGCTCCTCCTGCCAAGCTCAGATCTGGACCTGACAAGATATTCGGGATCAGGAGGCCCCTGCCCATCAACAAGCTGCCTCTGAATAAAGAGATAGGAAGTGCCCTGGCTTTCGAAGCTGAGCAGGAAAGGATGAAGAAAGGGAAGAAAGATATTGATTGCAAGGACGCCACTGAGAAGGTCACTGAGAAGGTTGTAGAAGTCTACAAGACTGCCAACATCCCTACAATAAGCAAGAAGAAGGTGAAGGAAAAGATGCAGAAGATGTGGCAGATGAGGAAAGAGAGTCTGAATGAGATAGCCAAGGGCCAGACTGGTATGGACAGGAAGAGAAGGAAGAAGAAGAATGGCAAAGTGAAGAGGAAGTTCAAAGATATAGAGGGGGAACTGTTTGATGTAGCTGATGATGACAACGTTCCTGAGATGGAGAAAGAGTTTCTGGTCACCCAGAGGAAGCGTGGGAGGGAGGGCTGTATTGGTGGAGTAGACATTATAGAGTCCGCCAGGCTGCAGAAAACTAAAGAGAAGGAAGAAAAAGCAGCCAAGAAAAATGCTGAGAACAAAGAGAAGACAGAAAAGAGGAAGAGGAGAAGTGATGATGATGTGAAAAGAATGATGTCTAAAGTGGCAGTGGAGAACAGTGAGAGCGAGGATGACAATGAAGAAAAGGATGTGAATGACAATGAGTACAAATGCCAGGTGAATAAGAAAGAGAAAACAGAGAAAAAGAAAAAGCAGAAGGAAGCAGAGGCTAAACTCGGTGAAACAGCAGATAGGTTCAAGATATCCAGTGATGCAGTGGCTCATGTCACAAACACAATCAGAGTGGCAGACAACACTATAACTGCAGGGGATAAGAGTAAAGTGATCAATTCCAAGACAGTTGAGAGAGTAAGGAAGAAGTCTAGGGAGCAAAGAAAGACACATTTCGGGGTTTGAGGCTAAAGGTCTGATGGTGGATGAAAGGATCAATGACAACAAAGTAGAGGTTGGTGTAGGAGAGAAGAACCATAAAGGTTTGCCACTGTAAGGAGTGAGGACTGTGCTGTCATCGGGTACCCCGGCGAGGAGTTCCTGGGTCACGTGGCCCCGGTGGGGGGGGGGGAGGGGGTGGACCTGGCCACCAGCCTGGTGGGGTTCGTGGAGGAGCGGGGCATCAACATCGCCAGCCTGCAGGTGGTCTTCAGCGATGGTTGCAGCAAGATGGGCGGCTACAACCATGGGTTCATCGCTGAGTTCGAGAGGCTGGTGGGTCGCCCCCTCCTCCACATCCACTGCATCGTCCACAGCCTGGAGAAGGTGTTCAACCACCTGTTCATCCACTACACCGGCCCCACCACCGGCCCGGCCTCCTGGAGCGGGGAGGAGGCCAAGAGGCTCCAGGGCAATGTGTGGGACCTGCAGGTGGAGGAGTTCGAGGCCATCCCCAGCCCCACCCTCAGGGCCCTACTGGGCGTCATCCCCCCCGCCGTCATGAAGGAGTTCAACCATGATACCAGATATCTGTTGGAGATGGCCGGGGCAGTGGAGTCGGGACAGCTGCAGGAGAGGTGGGCCAGGACACGGGCTGGTGCAATGACCAACGCCCGGTGGCAGAACACGGAGAGCAGGGAGCTGCGGGTGTACATGAGCACGGCCACCCCCAGCGAGGCACAGAGACGCATGACCTCCTTCATCATCCACGTCTACGTGCCCTCCTTCCTGGAGATCAGGCGGAGGAACCTGCTGCTGGAGGGTCCCCGCCACCTGCTCACCATCGTCACCAGGGTCGTCACCTACTGCACCAAGGAGGAGGTGGACATGCTGAAGTCCTACCTCCAGTTCAACGCCTACTTCGCCCAACATGAGGTAGTGCTGGCCTCCCTGCTGGCCTCCAGGGAGAGGGAGAAGAGGGAGCAGGCCTTGGCCATCGTCAAGAAGCTGAGGAAGAAGGAGCAGAGGAGCAAGAGGAAGACTGTTAGGAAAGTGAGGAACCCCGAGATCAACCTGGCGGCCACCAAGTTGTCCGAGCTGGTGGACCTGCAGAAGGCGACCTCCTCTCCTCCCATCCTGTTCCAACACACAGACCAGGAACTGGAACAGTTCCTGGAGGAGCCCTACTCAGAGCCAGGACTGCCCTGCACCACCACTGCAGTGGAGAGGGGTGTGAAGATGACCACGGAGGCGGCCACCATGGCCAGCGGGGCCTGGCAGCAGGACATGGTCACGTGGAACAGGCAGGAGGCCAGGAACAGGAACAAGTACAGGGGCAAGAAGGAGGAGTTCAACTGCTGAGTTATATGGATAATGATTTACCAATGTTTTTTTGATGTATTACACAATATATGTGCCTTCTTGCTACTCGATAGATTACAAGTTAATACTTTGCCGAATGACAAAAGTTAAGCATTTTGACTTTTAATGACCCTAGAGCAAAAACAAAAACAGTTCTGAAATCAGCGCGCAAAATGGATTCAGAATCCAACCGGGCCGAATGTGGTTGTGGTAGGTTGGTCCAAACTGTCTCTGTCTACTGTACATTGGTTGGGTGGGTTTGTCGCCGAGCAATGCTCCGGGCATCATGACGTCATGCATGATGTTTTATGGTGAGCTAATCAGAGGCGGCCTAGCCAGGCGGCAGTTCAGCACTTGTGCCCGGCCGTGATATGCGCAGCACGAATATGGTGTCTGATCCATGGTGTACACAACGTACAAACTGATAATTATTTACCCACCGTTTACGGGGAACATTCACACAGCAAAGCAGCACTCATTTTGTTTTAGAGTGTGTTTCATAGGTACGTAGGTACGCAACATATGACACTTTGTATCCTATTGATATTCAATGTAGTCGAGGTCAGGTGAAGGTGGATCTGATACCGACAAGACCATGCGTCCTCCTAGCCTCAGTCTGTTATGCTGGTAGGTCCGTGTGAAGGTACATGCCTAGCCATCGGTGGCTGTAATGTGAGGTGATATTGCGCTATGTCTGAACTGGAAGCTGACGGAGGCAGCGCACACAGCGTAATGCAGTGGGGCGACGCCAACCAACAGCTGCGTGGACACACAGTCAAGGGCGCCACAGCAGCCGCATAGTTGGCGCGTGCAGGTGAAGCCTTTTTCAGGTTGCTTCATTCCATGTGACGCCAATCAAATCAACACATTCGATTTTGGATCATTGTCGCTCTGCCCCTGTCCAAATGTTGCTACGCTACTAAACCCAGCGCTCCTAAGTCCTCTTAATGTATGGAGTCAGAGGCGCTACGCTACTGAACCCAGCGCTCCTCAGTCCTCTCGATGGCTGGCGGTCAGAGGCGCTACGCAACTGAACCCAACATTCCTCAGTCCTCCCAATGGCTGGCGGTCAGAGGCGCAGCTAGGGGGGGGGCCACACTTTAGCAACCCAAAATACACCGGATGGAACAAGAAACTTTGAGACTTTTACCATGGAAAATCAAATATTTTCGACGCGCATAATTCGCCGAAGGCATTTTCTGTTCTGTGATATTTTTGGGTGGGGGTCGGTCCCCCATGAAGGAAATCCTGGTTGCGCCACTGCTGGCGGTAGCCCGCGCCATGACAACTTAAGGTAATTGGGCTCCACCAGACGCACCAGACCAGGAATGTTGACGTTCCCAGGAAGCCAAGGTTCAGTGCTGCGGGCGGGCGGTGGCGGAAAGCCGGCCGTCCGTCACTAATTCGCATTCTTCACCGCGCCACCATAGTAACGGTGCTCAAAATGCACATCCGACAATCGCGGCCGATTTTTTCGTTAATTAGACGAAGATGATACCGACAGAACAATGCCAAACGGCCGCAGGACGCCGACCTTGTGTCAATTAGGGAGGGGAAAAAACACGCCGCGAACAATGAATCCTCCCTGTATGGCGGGGAAGATCAAAAGATCCTCTGTGGTCGGCCGATTACATCTAGAGACTTGTTGTTCAGGTAGGAGCAGGTGCAGATGCAGGTGGGTCTCATACTCTGTCACGCCTGGGCACGTGGCGAAGGCACGAGTCCGCCGCCTATACAGTGATGCTATCGACTCTGTTAAGTGTCGCTCTGCACACCATACGCTGTTTACTATAAATTGTAGACTATACGCACTGAACTTTCATATTCATAGATACTGCTGATAATACATTACACTATATATTGTTAGTGCATTCTTCTACACTGCCAGCTATAAACTGTATGCTCTACATTGCGGTCTCTGCAGCATGCAGTGTGCATTTTAATGACAAATTACAGACTTTACACCGTAGCCTCTGTGCCACAGACCAACAGAATTCCGTGCGTCGCCCACGGAAGGGACGGAGGAGACGTGCCCCAAACTGTGTTGACATCTAAAATTTCGCCTGTGGCTTTGCATGGGAAAATGGATCCCAAAGCCCTGTCGTACCTCCATCCCTCACATCCAAAATCCACAGTGGTGCCAATGCACAGCCCACGGTGCAGTGTAACCCGCGCAGCATACAGTACACAGCATGGCCTTCAGAACTGACCAGGCCTCTGCGCACTGCAAAATCGCAGCGCTCTGTGCTTCTTGCTCGCCACTGCACAGGACACCAGGCAACAGGTGGACATCTCACATCTCACATCTCACATCTCACATCTCACAGGACACCAGGCAACCGGTGCACATCTCACATCTCACATCTCACAGGACACCAGGCAACCGGTGCACATCTCACATCTCACATCTCACATCTCACATCTCACATCTCACATCTCACAGGACACCAGGCAACAGGTGCACATCTCACATCTCGAGAACATGCTGCTCGGCGCTGACGGAGGAGTGGTGGTGAGCAGTGGTGCACCTGACTCCGGCCAACAGTGACGGAGGAGTGGTGGTGAGCAGTGGTGCACCTGACTCCGGCCAACAGTGACGGAGGAGTGGTGGTGAGCAGTGGTGCACCTGACTCCGGCCAACAGAGGAGTGGTGGTGAGCAGTGGTGCACCTGACTCCGGCCAACAGAGGAGTGGTGGTGGGCAGTGGTGCACCTGACTCCGGCCAACAGAGGAGTGGTGGTGGGCAGTGGTGCACCTGACTCCGGCACCACAGTGACGGAGGAGTGGTGGTGAGCAGTGGTGCACCTGACTCCGGCCAACAGAGGAGTGGTGGTGAGCAGTGGTGCACCTGACTCCGGCCAACAGAGGAGTGGTGGTGGGCAGTGGTGCACCTGACTCCGGCCAACAGTGACGGAGGAGGGGGGGGAGGAGGGGGGGAACTCAATCCCGCCAAATACGAGGAGTGGTGGTGAGCAGTGGTGCACCACAGTGCGAGTGGTGGTGAGCAGTGGTGCACCTGACTCCGGCCAACAGTGACGGAGGAGTGGTGGTGAGCAGTGGTGCACCTGACTCCGGCCAACAGTGACGGAGGAGTGGTGGTGAGCAGTGGTGCACCTGACTCCGCAAAAGAGGGGTGAGCGGAAGTGGTGCACCTGACTCCGGCCAACAGTGACGGAGGAGTGGTGGTGAGCAGTGGTGCACCTGACTCCGGCCAACAGTGACGGAGGAGTGGTGGTGAGCAGTGGTGCACCTGACTCCGGCCAACAGTGACGGAGGTGGTGGTGAGCAGTGGTGCACCTGACCCGGCCAACAGTGACGGAGGTGGTGGTGAGCAGTGGTGCACCTGACTCCGGCCAACAGTGACGGAGGAGTGGGGGTGAGCAGTGGTGGCACCTGACTCCGGCCAAAGTGACGGAGGAGTGGTGGTGAGCAGTGGTGGCACCTGTGTGAGACATGTCGTGGCTGCTCGCCAACAGTGACGGAGTGGTGGTGTGAGCGGGTCCCTGACTCCGGCAAAGTGACGGAGGAGTGGTGGTGAGCAGTGGTGCACCACTCGGCCGACAGTGACGGCGATGAAGGGGGTGGTGAGCATGGTGAGCAGTGTGGCACTGACTCCGGCCAACAGTGACGGAGGAGTGGTGGTGAGCAGTGGTGCACCTGACTCCGGCCAACAGTGACGGAGGTGTGGTGGTGAGCAGGGTGGTGGCTAGCAGTGGTGGTGAGCAGTGGTGGTGACTGGCGGCAAGGTGGGTGCACCTGACTCCGGTGACGAGGTGGTGGAGAGATGTGGTGCACCTGACTCCGGCCAACAGAGGAGTGGTGGTGAGCAGTGGTGCACCTGACTCCGGCCAACAGAGGAGTGGTGGTGGGCAGTGGTGCACCTGACTCCGGCCAACAGAGGAGTGGTGGTGGGCAGTGGTGCACCTGACTCCGGCCAACAGAGGAGTGGTGGTGGGCAGTGGTGCACCTGACTCCGGCCAACAGAGGAGTGGTGGTGGGCAGTGGTGCACCTGACTCCGGCCAACAGAGGAGTGGTGGTGAGCAGTGGTGCACCTGACTCCGGCCAACAGAGGAGTGGTGGTGAGCAGTGGTGCACCTGACTCCGGCCAACAGAGGAGTGGTGGTGAGCAGTGGTGCACCTGACTCCGGCCAACAGTGCGACAAGTGCCGTCTGCCGCCTCTCGTCGGCGTCTGTCGTCTCTCGTCGGCGTCTGTCGTCGATGTCGGATCCCCTGGAATGTCAACCGGAGCCATCGAACGCGCCGCAAAGCCATCCAACCGTCACATATGTGGCCCATGGTTTCGATGAAGAGGCTGGCGCGGCGGTCAGGAAGGCTGCCGGTGATTTCCGTCACACATGGGTTCACCTCTTGCGGGTGAAAGTTGATGTTGACGAGACAGTGTACCTCCTCGTATAAGACATTTTCTCCGTGGCTGTCGACCACGCAGTAAGTACTAAGCGTTACGGTCCCTTGCGCCCAGCAGGGTGGTGCGGCACCACGCCGGGTGATACTGCCGGCGACTGAAGGACAAAGTGTGCAGCATCACACCGGGTGACACTGCCGGCGACTGAAGGACAAAGTGCAGCATCACACCGGGTGACACTGTCGGCGACTGAAGGACAAAGTGTGCAGCATCACACCGGGTGACACTGTCGGCGACTGAAGGACAAAGTGTGCAGCATCCGGGTGACACTGTCGGGTGATACTGCCGGCGACTGAAGGACAAAGTGTGCAGCATCACACCGGGTGACACTGCCGGCGACTGAAGGACAAAGTGTGCAGCATCACACCGGGTGATACTGCCGGCGACTGAAGGACAAAGTGTGCAGCATCACACCGGGTGACACTGCCGGCGACTGAAGGACAAAGTGTGCAGCATCACACCGGGTGACACTGCCGGCGACTGAAGGACAAAGTGTGCAGCATCACACCGGGTGATACTGTCGGCGACTGAAGGACAAAGTGTGCAGCATCACACCGGGTGATACTGTCGGCGACTGAAGGACAAAGTGTGCAGCATCACACCGGGTGACACTGTCGGCGACTGAAGGACAAAGTGTGCAGCATCACACCGGGTGATACTGCCGGCGACTGAAGGACAAAGTGTGCAACATCACACCGGGTGACACTGCCGGCGACTGAAGGACAAAGTGTGCAGCATCACACCGGGTGACACTGCCGGCGACTGAAGGACAAAGTGTGCAGCATCACACCGGGTGACACTGCCGGCGACTGAATGCAGCATCACACCGGGTGACACTGTCGGCGACTGAATGGCAAAGTGTGCAGCACAGCATCGGTGCACTACACGCCTTTTCCGCCAACTAGCTTCGGATGACGTCCACACATGTGTTGCAAATACGAAACTTTTACAAGCTCGTGGCTGGTCTGTCACAGAATTTATAATGCTAGTTCCGATAGACTAAGTCACTTAGGTCTTGTGAAAGCCTTTCCGCATCTGCATTTGCTTCGTTCACGTTGAGAACTTTTGCAGAACAGCGCAAGCTAACACACGCACCGGAGGGGGGGCGGAATCAACACTTCTTCTTCTTCGTCTTTTCAACGATATCTCCTAAACGGGCAGGGATAATTAAATGAAATCTTGTGAATTCGCCAACAATTGAGAAGCATACCGCATGTAAAGATAATTTTTGCAAGGCCGTTGGTGAATATAGAAACTGCAGGGGTGCAAATTCGACCAACCGGACACCGGCCGACCGCCCGGCCGACGAGCATTCAAGGTGACAAAGGTTTCGTCGGCGTGGTGGCGCGGCGGAAAGGTGTGCCGGCCGATCTCAAGGTGTGCCGGCCGATCTCCACCTCATTTGACACTGAAGTCTTGAACTAAGATCACTCAATTTACACTGCAGCGAGTCAACTAGAGTCGTAATCTACCTTCCAATTGTGTGCTTCTAGCTGCGGTAGTTTCCGGGATTTTGTGTGTGTGTGTGTGGGAGGGGGGGGGAGTAATCGTACCCTCCCCTCGTTATGTTGGTTGGTTGGTTATTGGTTTTACGACACGTCGACCGTTGAGTCACATAGCGTCGCCAATCTCTCACGCCGATTGGTCGCGGGCGAAGAGTAGCGACAGGTGAGATTCGAACCCACAATATTTCGATTGCGAGACGAGCATCTTACCCCTAGACCACTCGTCCCCCCCCACCCCCTCGTTATGTGAAAGGCCCTCCGTCGCGCGTGTTAAACGAAAACTGAACAAGAATTTGTTTGAATCCTCATACTAAGTACACTGCATGACATGCGTATCAAACATAGGCGCAACAACGTCAGTAGTGCAGTGCGTCCACGCCCCCACCACCGCTTTTCCTGCCCATGACAATTATCCCTATAGAACAAAATGTCGCCGGTCCATTGACTTTTCACCGGCGATCGTGCACCCCTGGTGCCAAAGATAGGCCGCTGCGTATTTACTTGTTGCGGACGGATGGATGGATGCCAAATTCAGATTTGTTTATAAATGTCATGCTGACGTATGTTACAGGAACTTTACGGAATAGCAACTGCCGCTGAAACTTGTCAGTTTTAAATACTAGCTAGGACTTTGGAGACCGAGAAGGGCCATTCGTCTACTGATTTGCATGCCCAAGACTTCAAACAACTCGTAACTGCAAATTAATCCACGCAAACAAAATCAACCAAACATTGAGATGCCACGACGGGAGCCCTCACCACGCCTAACCCCTGCTGCCCCTGAGTATACTGCCGCCTGAACCCCTGCCGCCCCTAACTATACTGCCGCCTAACCCCCTGCCGCCCCTGACTATACTGCCGCCTGAACCCCTGCCGCCCCTGACTATACTGCCGCCTAACCCCCTGCCGCCCCTGACTATACTGCCGCCTAACCCCCTGCCGCCCCTGACTATACTGCCGCCTGAACCCCTGCCGCCCCTGACTACACTGCCGCCAACCCCCTGCCGCCACTGACTATACTGCCGCCCCTCACTTCCATCCCCACGTACCGGAAGTGGTTCATTGATTCGACCCCGGGGCGTCGGTGTGCGGATTCGGACTGCCAGGGAGGTGCATTGATCAAACGGCGGCGCTCTCGGAGCGCCAGCTGGCCGCTGCCGGCTCGTCGGCCGCCTGGCCGATGGTGGCAGCCGATCATAGGCCCACTGGGTCGCGCCGCCAGACTCCGTGGCCCCGGGGTCCGACAGCCGATGGTAGGCCCACTGGGTCGCGCCGCCAGGCTCCGTGGCCCCGGGGGCCGACAGCCGATGATCGGCCCACCGAGTCGCACTGGTGGCCGCTCTGTCGTGGTGAGGCTCATCAGCCTTGGATTGGGGTGGTCGTGCCGTCTGGTGATCGACACGGAACCATCACATTCCAGCTGAGCCGGCTCTGCGCTGGCCACAACTGAGCCGGCTCTGCGCTGGCCACAGCTGAGCCGGCTCTGCGCTGGCCACAACTGAGCCGGCTCTGCGCTGGCCACAACTGAGCCGGCTCTGCGCTGGCCACGACTGCACGCACAGTCAGTCGGCAGCGTGAGCCGCCGTCCAACACTAGATCGGCGTATGGCCGCAGTTTGCTGAATGTTCAGATCTGATTATCTGCATTATCTTTATGCACAACATGGAGGTAGGGCTGAGAAATATATTGTTTAAGTTTGTTAACGATATCGAAGTGGTGGGAAAGGTGAACAATAGTGATGAATGTGGCAATACTCAGCCTGAATTAGGAGACCTAAAGAAGTAGGCCGATCAATGGCAAATGTCTTTCAGCTATGATAAAGGCAAGGCCATGTATCTAGGGTCCGGAGATGGAAAATTTAGATATGTACCTATACAATGGGAGGTAGTGAACTGGATGCTAGAAGAATGGTAGAATGGTAGGAATCCGGAATAGGAGAGGTCGGTGTAAAAACAAGGAAGTGATGAAAAATTGCACTTTGCCTATGTGCAACCCCAGGTGAAGCATGGTGTACCTACAGGCATGGTGCCCTTTGTCAGAAAGTGATATAGGTATGCTAGAAAGATTACAGCGCAAAGCTACTAGGCTTATCAGTGGACTAGACGTTTTAAAATATGACCAGATGCTTACAGCATTAGATATGTACTCATTCAAGGATATGAGATTAAGGGCTGATATGATACTGTGCTGCTAATAATGGGCTACCAATACTGGGCTGCCAATAATGTGCTGTTAATACTGGGCTGCCAATACATAGCTAGAAATACTGGGTTACAAATACAGGGCTGCCAATACAGGGCTGCCGATACTGGGCTGCCGATACTGGGCTGCCAATACATAGCTAGAAATACTGGGTTACAAATACAGGGCTGCCAATACAGGGCTGCCAATACATAGCTAGAAATACTGGGTTACAAATGCTGGGCTGCCAACACTGGGCTGTCAATACTGGGCTGCCAATACTGGGCTGCCAATACTGGGGTGTAGATACTGGGCTGCCAATACACGGATTCTAGTAGGCGGGTGGTGACGGTGCCCAAATTCCGAACAGAACGTTTGAGGTTTGAAGACCACAAGCCAATGGGTCATCAGTTCGACCCGCCTACGTGTTGCCGACTAGAAATAATCTTAATGAATAAGCCTGCGCAGTCGCAGGCCTTGTATGGAATAGCACCATGGCTGGAGATTCGGTGTGAGGCGAGGGAGCCCTGGCTTGGCACCACGGACGCAGTCAAGATTTTCTTCAGGGGCCGGACCCAAAAAAAGGTGATGAAGTAGAGAACGCTCTCGGCGCGCGAAGCGAACCGAAAATTCATGGTTTTCCGCGGTGAAAATAGAAAATGCCTGTTTGATCTAGTGTATTTTTGGTTGTTAAGGGGGCGGTGGGATGGGTGGGGGGGGGGGGGCGGGCTCCTGGGACCCGCTTTGCTGCGCTTCTGTTTGATACTCTGCTAACGTGTGGTTCCGTCGTGGTACAGTCGTGGTACAGTCGCGATTCCGTTGCGATTCCGTCGTAGTTCCATTCACAAAGCAGCGGCGTCGGCTACAATGTTGGCTATTTTATTGTCAGCTCCTGGTGAGCATAGTTCAGGTTTGGGGATTAAGCTTATTAACATGCCGCGGCCAGTGGCGGATACAGCACACCGGCACAACGTCTCCGTGGCAGCAAGTGCAATGCACCCTGCTGGGTATACCACATAGCACTCTTGAATGAATGAAGTGTCTTAATGCTACAATAGGTATATGGAGTGGGCTCGCAATATACTCAAAGCAATGCAGTTTCCAAGCATATTTGCTTAGAAATAGCAACAGATAAAAGCTAAAGTTACGGTTGGCTTATCACAACTAATTTATGAGTATGGTTCATAGGCTACAAGAGGTACTAGAGGATCCAAAGTGGCAGAGGCACTGCAGGTATGACTTCACTGTCTCGTGTGGTACCAGGCCGGTCTGTCCCGGTGGTCCCAGGCAGGTATGTACCGTGTGGTCCCAGGCAGGTATGTACCGTGTGGTCTCCGGCCGGTCTGTCCCGTGTGGTCCCTGGCCGGTCTGTCCCCGTGGTCCCAGGCCGGTCTGTCCTCTGTGGTCCCAGGCCAGTCGTGGTTATTGTGGTGGTTGTTGGCTTTACGACGCGTCGACTGTTCTTGGATCACATTACGTCACCAGTCTCTCACATCGACTCATCGCGGACGTGAGTAGCGTCAGTACGGACGCGAACCCACACATTTTCAGACAGAATTACCCATGGGCTACTCCCCCTTCAGGTTAGTGACGAAGTCCCCACAAACACGCCACAGCACTGCAACTATGCGCTTGTTACTCGCTGTGCCAATTACGCCGTTGAACAGTTCGGACGCTCGTCGATGAAATTCGTTTTGTGGTCGACGCGACGTTCGCGATCCACAGCCATGCGTAAATAAATTGTGTTATTATTTTGAAATCGACAGCCATGTGTAAAGGAATTTTGTTGATTATTCTGGGAACAGTATATACGCTGCTTTGGTGGCAAATGTAGACTCTCAGATTCAGACAGCAGAGACGGCTCTAAAACATTTGACTTCACGACTGTGCTGATGTTTTTCAAGTTCAATGCAATTATCGTCGGCTCAACCTTACATATAGCTGGGCAGTGCATCATTTTCCGCGTCTGAAATATCCGACAACCACCATAGTGGTTATGCTGCGCCAAAGCTGAGTAGTGAAGCCCCTCACCCTAATACCGTCCTCACTTTCTTAAAATGAAGTATAATGTTAACGCTTGCTGCATATGCTTTATTGAAACAGGAACAATGTAAACAAGACTTGTTTGCTTCAGGGGCATAATCATAGCTCAGAGTTTTGGTCATTTCGCCGATTGCTGAACGCTGTCATTCCACTGCCGCTTCTCTGATCCTGTCCGACTTGCTGGCAACTCACCGCCTCAGTTGGTAGCTGACCCCCTCAGCTGCCAACTGACCCCCTCAGCTGCCAACTGACCCCCTCAGCTGCCAACTGACCCCGCCAGCTGCTAACTGACCCCGCCAGCTGCTAACTGACCACCCAGCGGTGTTCTAAATACGAGCACGAGTAGTGACTCCCGCTCTGCCTGATCGGGTTAGACAGGATCAATGCAGGTCAGCCCTCTTCCAACTGGACTAGAAGTTGCCAGCCGGGCTACAGCACCACATGAGCTATCAGCACTGCCAACCGAGCTTCAGCACCGCCTGAGATATCGGTCGCCGCCAGCCGGGCTACAGCACCACCTGAGGTATCGGGGACTGCCAGCCGGGCTCAAGTAGCGTGCGAACCCGAACACCATGAATATGTATACGCCCCGCATGGCACGACGGCCGCCGTCGTGCCGTCTGCTTCCCAAAGCGACACCACGGCCCGCCGAGTGTCGTGCCGCTGCGCCGATCCGTGTCGTAAATCCGTAGTCGGCCAGACACGACACGGCGTGGAGATACGCCACGGCGACTGCTGTCGTCAAATGGTAGCGCCACCTCGTCCAGCCGTCACCGGGCGACTGCTGTCGTCAAATGGTAGCGCCACCTCGTCCAGCCGTCACCGGGCGACTGCTGTCGTCAAATGGTAGCGCCACCTCGTCCAGCAGTCACCTGGCGACTGCTGTCGTCAAATGGTAGCGCCACCTCGTCCAGCCGTCACCGGGCGACTGCTGTCGTCAAATGGTAGCGCCACCTCGTCCAGCCGTCACCGGGCGACTGCTGTCGTCGCTCGCTGTACTCGCACTCATTGCGGACCATGGTTCGCCACCGACGGAGCCGACCAGTCGTGGCGCCATTTCCATGGTCATGGCGTCAGTTTTGAAGCTGCTTGGCTCTGTTGTGTCTGCTCACGTGGCGAGTCCAGGAGCTCGTGCCGTACACAGCACAGAGCTCGTGCCGAACACAGCACAGAGCTCGTGCCGTACACAGCACAGAGCTCGTGCCGTGAACACAGCACAGAGCTCGTGCCGTACACAGCACAGAGCTCGTGCCGTGCACAGCACAGAGCTCGTGCCGTACACAGCACAGAGCTCGTGCCGTGCACAGCACAGAGCTCGTGCCGTGCATGGCACCACTTGCGGCAGCCGGTAGGAAACGTCTCGGCAACCGGGTTACCGCAAGGTTTTCGACTTAGTTCTGTTTTTTTTCGGCTTCCTAATGTCTGATTGTTTGGATCTTCTGATGGGAAATAATTCGAGGTATGCATTGTCTGCAGGATCCGACCCCTGGCTTAAGATCTGGACAAAGGGCAGGATAGTCTAATGTTGCAATTGCGTTAAAAATGCTATGCATCTGCATTGTGCACTTTGCTTCTGCATCCAGGTGGAAAGTTAGCAATCCAATTGCAAAACGTGCAGCACAAATGCGTGGAGGTGGCGCTTTCCCATGCTATTCGGCATTGCACGCAATTTGCTGCGACGGAGCTTGCGATGCTGCGTTGCTTGCATTGCCATTTTTAGCCCTGGTAGAGCGGGATGAAGCCGACTTGCCCCCCCCCCCTCAGAAGTGTATGAGATGATTCCGAAACCATTCAATTTATAGTTTTGCAATTAGGCTTGCTTTCGACCACTTGGTGAGTGGAAATCGTGCCAAGAAATGAAGCTGCAATTGATGACCATTCGGAACTAGGGCAGGTCAAATTCAGGTCAGCATCGCGTCAAATTCGATTCTTAGATGTACATCGAAACATGTGTCATGAACGAATCGTCATCCATGTAAGTGAAAGACGGTAACTGATAGCCGTGGTCCACGCCAGTGGAAGACGGCAACTAATAGCCGTGGTCCATATTAATGGAAGACGGTAACTGATAACCATTGTCCATGTTAGTGGAAGACGTAGCTCATCAAGTGTATTGGTCTTTCTATGGCTTTTCGGTGGTTTTTCTATGGAATTCCTGTGGATTTTCTGTGGTTTTCTGTGGTTGACTGTCCGATTTTCTGCTCCAATTTTTGTACACCGCTTAAATACAATTTGGAATAGCGTGCCAGGGCACAGGATAATGGAAAGAATATATGGAGTATCTTTCGAACAACAAGAAGAAAATAACACTTGTTACCCTTGTAAAGATAAAAGCGAGGTGCGGCCAAGAAAAAGAACAGTTATGCACGAAGACACCCTGATAATATAGCTGGTTCAATTCAGTAAGCGAATATTTGAGTTCAGTGCCAGTAAAAGCCCTCCTGTTGGATGGGCACAGTTGTAGATCACGGACAGTAAATCACAATGGAATATGTTTGCATCGTATTAAAAACGACACCATGCAGTGAGCGCAGGAATGCAGACCACATGACAGCGCAGTGGTGCCCGGTATATTGTCTCCAGACCACATGGCGGCGCAGTGGTGCCCGGTATATTGTCTCCAGACCACATGGCGGCGCAGTGGTGCCCGGTATATTGTCTCCAGACCACATGGCGGCGCAGTGGTGCCCGGTATATTGTCTCCAGACCACATGGCGGCGCAGTGGTGCCCGGTATATTGTCTCCAGACCACATGGCGGCGCAGTGGTGCCCGGTATATTGTCTCCACAATCCCAGCTTAATTCCTCTTTACCGAGTGTTGCGACTTGTAATGAGCGATAATCAAAACAGAGGAGAAAAGCACTGCAAACCACAGAAAAAGAACTCAGGAAGCTACGTCATTCACAGTATTACACTAACATAGAAGTCAACAAATTTTGTTCTTTCTGTACTATTTATATACTTTTGTTGAAGTGTATCAAGTGCATGGCACTCATGCATAAAGTACCATGAGCAGCGCTTCTTTGTTTCACGTTGAGTGCCCAGCTCTTTCGATCTCCCACATTTAGTTGTAACAGCTTCAGACGCGGCCCACAAAAAGGCGCGTTTTTACCAGCAAGGACAAAAAAGCAATCAGCCCATCTGTGTCCTGGTGAGTGGCTGGCCGCCCGGATTCGATCTGTTCTCACGTGTCAACTCGTCCACCTGAGGTGTGCCGCAGTCCAGCACAGCCCACACAAAACCCGGGGTCGACTGCCACATGTCACAGGGTCGACTGCCACATGTCACAGGGTGTACCGCCACATGTCACAGGGTGTACCGCCACATGTCACAGGGTGTACCGCCACATGTCACAGGGTGTACCGCCACATGTTACAGGGTGTACCGCCACATGTCACAGGGTGTACCGCCACATGTCACAGGGTGTACCGCCACATGTCACAGGGTGTACCGCCACATGTTACAGGGTGTACCGCCACATGTTACAGGGTGTACCGCTACATGTCACAGGGTGTACCGCCACATGTCACAGGGTGTACCGCCACATGTCACAGGGTGTACCGCCACATGTCACAGGGTGTACCGCCACATGTCACAGGGTGTACCGCCACATGTCACAGGGTGTACCGCCACATGTCACAGGGTGTACCGCCACATGTCACAGGGTGTACCGCCACATGTCACAGGGTGTACCGCCACATGTCACAGGGTGTACCGCCACATGTCACAGGGTGTACCGCCACATGTCACAGGGTGTACCGCCACATGTCACAGGGTGTACCGCCACATGTCACAGGGTGTACCGCCACATGTCACAGGGTGTACCGCCACATGTCACAGGGTGTACCGCCACATGTCACAGGGTGTACCGCCACATGTCACAGGGTGTACCGCCACATGTCACAGGGTGTACCGCCACATGTCACAGGGTGTACCGCCACATGTCACAGGGTGTACCGCCACATGTCACAGGGTGTACCGCCACATGTCACAGGGTGTACCGCCACATGTCACAGGGTGTACCGCCACATGTCACAGGGTGTACCGCCACATGTAAGTGTACCGCCACAGGGTGTACCGCCACATGTCACAGGGTGTACCGCCACATGTCACAGGGTGTACCGCCACATGGCACAGGGTGTACCGCCACATGGGTGTACCACATGTCACAGGGTGTACCGCCACATGTCACAGGGTGTACCGCCACATGTCACAGGGTGTACCGCCACATGTCACAGGGTGTACCGCCACATGTCACAGGGTGTACCGCCACATGTCACAGGGTGTACCGCCACATGTTACAGGGTGTACCACAGGGTGTACCGCCACATGTCACAGGGTGTACCGCCACATGTCACAGGGTGTACCGCCACATGTTACAGGGTGTACCGCCACATGTCACAGGGTGTACCGCCACATGTCACAGGGTGTACCGCCACATGTCACAGGGTGTACCGCCACATGTTACAGGGTCGACCGCCACATGTCACAGGGTGTACCACCACATGTCACAGGGTCGATCACCGCATGGTGCAGGATCGACTGTCACATGTCACAGGGTCGACCACAACGTGCCACTGGGTGTACCGCCACATGTCACAGGGTGTACCGCCGCATGTTACAGGGTCGACCGCCACATGTTACAGGGTCGACTACCACATGTCACAGGGTGTACCACCACATGTCACAGGGTGTACCGCCACATGTCACAGGGTGTACCACCACATATCACAGGGTGTACCGCCACATGCTACAGGACACGGCGACCGTTTGGTATGACACTGTCGGCGCACATGGAGCATGACAGCACGAGCCCATGACAGCACGAGCCCATGGCAGCACGAGCCCATGGCAGCACGAGCCCATGGCAGCACGAGCCCATGGCAGCACGAGCCCATGGCAGCACGAGCCCATGGCAGCACGAGCCCATGGCAGCACGAGCCCATGGCAGCACGAGCGCATGCACAACCAACTCGGCCGCTCTGTAGGCTGATGAATCTGTTTCGCTTGTGCAAGGCCAGGGCCTGATACGACAACGGTGAAAGAGCATCAAAGGCGCAGCCAAGGGAGCCGATGCCCCCATGCAACCAAAAATATATCAGGTGAAAGAAGATATTTTGAGATTTTCACCACGCAAAACCGAACCTTTTGGGCGCACAAAGCGATCCAAAAGCGCTATCTGTTTACAAACATTTGTTTGGGGGGGGGGATAAGGGGGGACCCCCTTAAGAAAAGCCTGGCTATGCAACTGACCGACATCTAAGTAAAGTAAGTTGTGCATACTTCCTGCAAATAAAAATCAAGAACAACTTTGGTGTGCAAAACGTGCTTGTGCCGGATTGAAAGGTCCGCGTTTCAAGACCAGAACAATTGTCAGATAAGCTTAGCTTGAAACATAATGATCTATGTCCAAAATATTACTGATGATTAATCGTGCAGCAGCAATGTTTTTCTTCAAACGTTCAGTCTGTCACCATGGCACGAGCATTTTCGTTCCAAGATTTAATAAAAAAATGTTTAGTCTGCTTGCCTGAGATGGCTTTCTGTGTCCTTCCTATGCTAAGCAAATATTGTTGCGTGAACCTTGGCCCCATCACCCGATCCGTGAATTCTAGTTGAACGACAGAATGTTGACCAAAAGTTTAGCGTGCCGCCAATGCACCGACACGATCATTGATGCGGCGTCCCCGGCCTTATCTGGCCAGTTGCCAACACTAACCACCATCCCCTCCCAGCCGGGGCTATACGAGTGCGTGGAGCGACTCGAACCCTGTTTTACCCAGACAGGGGAGACAATCGCAGGTCGTCGCTCCAACCAACTGAGCTGCCGGTGCGGCCGAGTTACCGCAGCGGAGGTCACGAGAGGTCAGACCATCGTCCTGCAGGTGATCCGATCAGCTGTGGCAGCCAGCTCTCCGGGGGAGGGGAGGGGGAGGGGGGGGGCGACCGGATGTGAGACAACCGTGACTCGTCAGCAGCGGGGGCCGGCGACAGGTTACCGCTGATCCGTCCATCTCCATCGGCACAGCCACATAACGGTGCCGCTGCCGACCGTGCCCGCCACACCGGTCCGGTCCTGTGCCGGACCGTGCCCGCCACCGGTCCGGTCCTGTGCCGGACCGTGCCCGCCACACCGGTCCGGTCCGCCCTGTGTGGTGCGTGACGCGTGGCTGACCCACACCAGATGGACAGCACGAGCCGGCACGAGTAACACTGGTCGCCACGAGCTGGCACGAGCCGGCACGAGCTGGCACGAGCCGGCACGAGCAGTACGAGTCGTCACAAGCTGGCACGAGCCGGCACGAGTAACACTGGTCGGCACGAGCTGGCACGAGCCGGCACGAGCAGTACGAGTCGTCACAAGCTGGCACGAGCCGGCACGAACAGAACGAGCCGCTACGAGTTGGCACGAGTAGGACGAGTCGCCACGAGCTGGCACGAGCCGGCACGAACAGGACGAGCCGCCACGAGCTGGCACGAACCGGCCGGCAGCGGGACAGGGCCAGCGGAGCTTGATGTCCCCGCTGCGTCCGTGTCGAAGCATGCACGAACGGAGTTTTGACAACCGCAAAAAGCTGAGCGACGTTAACTCTTGTTATGCAAAGCGTACCGGAGGAAGTGGCACATCGGGTATGTATCACGATATCACTGGAGGCTCGAGTAAATATTGAAAGCACTCGAGACCCTTCAAAATATGGATGTCCGCCTATGGCGGAATGCATTAGAGTACTGTTTATGCAGTGGTTGGCCAGGTAATGATCTTCGGAGGAAAACGTATCAACTGTGTTAAGCCGGATCATTGAGACGACGAGCCACTTGCGGTCAGCAGCATTGCAATGCACAGCGATGGATCACCACGGGTGTTGCCACCTGACCCAGCCTACCCACAGGACGATGTTGGAGCAGTGAGCACCTCCATGACGCAGTGACTCCATGGCGCGGCCCGTGACGATTTCGCGGCGCCGCTGACAGCGACGACTTTTTCGAGAGTGAAACCGACCCGGATGTGGCGGGTCAGGGCGGGGTGCACGGCCGCCGCCGAGTTATGTAGCGGCCTGCACTGGGTCAGGCCGGGGTCATCCTGCTAGCTGGCCGGCGTGGGGTCACCAGGGTGAACTGCTCGCAGATCCGGCCCGCCACCAGCTTATGTCTCGGTTGTGCTGACGCACTGCAGGAACAGATTTTGACCTTAAGCACCTTCTTTTATGACAAGAAGAGGCACAACTAAGCCAGGAGTCGGACCTCGGGTGGCCACCCGATAAGGCGCCCGGCCGACGCCAGACTTCCGATCGCCCACCAGTGGGCCGTCGTACGATCAAGCCGCAGCCTCATCCTGTGCCGACATCGACGTGACGAAGGCGCACTTGAAGCATCGCACGACCCATCGAGCACTTTCCTAAGCCTCGTGACGCGCACTTTGAGCGCTTCGCCGAGGCTTGCAAGTGGGTGGAGAAACGCAGCAGCGAAGGCGAATCGCGCCTCGTGCTGCGCGGAAACGGACACGTCCCGCCATGGGTCGAGGGTCGAAATGGCCACGTCCCGCCATGAGTCGAGGGTCGAAATGGCCGCGTCCCGCCATGGGTCGAGGGTCGAAATGGCCACGTCCCGCCATGGGTCGAGGGTCGAAATGGCCGCGTCCCGCCATGGGTCGAGGGTAGAAATGGCCACGTCCCGCCATGGGTCGAGGGTCGAAATGGCCACGTCCCGCCATGGGTCGAGGGTCGAAATGGCCACGTCCCGCCATGGGTCGAGGGTCGAAATGGTCACGTCCCGCCATGGGTCGAGGGTCGAAATGGCCACGTCCCGCCATGGGTCGAGGGTCGAAATGGCCACGTCCCGCCATGGGTCGAGGGTCGAAATGGCCGCGTCCCGCCATGGGTCGAGGGTCGAAATGGTCACGTCCCGCCATGGGTCGAGGGTCGAAATGGCCACGTCCCGCCATGGGTCGAGGGTCGAAATGGCCGCGTCCCGCCATGGGTCGAGGGTCGAAATGGCCACGTCCCGCCATGGGTCGAGGGTCGAAATGGCCACGTCCCGCCATGGGTCGAGGGTCGAAATGGCCACGTCCCGCCATGGGTCGAGGGTCGAAATGGCCACGTCCCGCCATGGGTCGAGGGCCGAAATGGCCGCGTCCCGCCACGGGCCGAGGGCCGAAAATTGGCCTTCCGCCACCGGCTGGGCAATTAACCATGTGCGGCAGGAGCAGGAAGCCGGGGTGAGAAGCACTGACTTCTTGTTTCACTTTCACATCTAATCGAGCCAGCGCCGAGCAATAAACCTGCATAACTGGCCGATTGAGCGCCCGGTTAGCATGCAGCCCAGCCCAGGATAACGGCTGCGGTGATTGGTGCTCTGGAGACGTAGCTGCCCTGCGGCACGGACGCAGCTGCCCTGCGGCACGGACGCAGCTGCCCTGCGGCACGGACGTAGCTGCCCTGCGGCACGGACGCAGCTGCCCTGCGGCACGGACGTAGCTGCCCTGCGGCACGGACGCAGCTGCCCTGCGGCACGGACACGTGTGGGTCCAGTCACCGATCAGGGCTAGTCCGCTCTTCTCGACTGGAAGGTTGGCCACGGATTTCTGCATGTCTTCGCATCTGTTGTCCACAACTTTCACCAGAAATAATAATCACTTGGTGATGATAACCACCCAAAGGCAGAGGAAAACTGACGCTAAATGTCGAGTGAATTCCGGAATAGGCAGTAGGTCGACAGGCAAATTGATGTCATAGGTTACTGAGCTTACCCACAATGTCCCCAGGCCCGCGCATTGGTAATGTGGGCGTCTGCATGGGTCCGCGTGTTGGGAATGTGGGCGTCTGCATGGGCCCGCGTGTTGGGAATGTGGGCGTCTGCAAAGGCCCGCGTGTTGGGAACGTGGGCGTCTGCATGGGCCCGCGTGTTGGGAATGTGGGCGTCTGCATGGGTCCGCGTGTTGGGAATGTGGGCACTACCGGCGATCGTACAGCAGCACCAGCATAAATAGACAGAAGGGCAGGCAGGCAAGGAGGCAGGCAGTCAGACAGACAGACAGACAGACAGACAGACAGACAGACAGACAGACGGCCATATGAACGGATGGATGGATGGACGGGCGGGCGGATAGATGGAAAGAGGGATAAATAGACAGAAAGGCAGGCAGGCAGACAGGCAGGCAGGCAGGCAGACCGACAGACAGACAGACAAACGGACGGATGGACGGACGGCCAGTCGAGCTGACGAATGTCCTCAGGGGCCTCAGGGCTGACAGACACTGTGGCCACAGCACGGACCGGGCCGAACATCGAAGCAGATATCTCGTAATAGATGCCACCAAGCGTCTGAATAGCGTGCGAGCGGGGCACAAGGCCGAACTACATCATAGATGTACACTGGGATAAGCTGACGAGTGCCTCGCTAGAATTTCAAGCAGTTCAGTGAATGCACAGCCAAGGCGCAGCTGTTCATGAGGTCACTATCGCAGATCAATGTCCCTTATCCGTCGGATACTTGGGACAGATAAGTCCAGCCCAAGTCACTCTGCCAAACAACGTAAGAATTGGAATTAAGTGGGCTGTTGGGACACACACGCACACACACACGCACTCGCATATATACATACATATATATATATATATATATATATATATATATATATATATATATATATATATATATATATACGTACATATATATACGTGTGTGTGTGTGTGTGTGTGCATCTATTGGTACGGACAGGGATTGGATTATCTATTTCGGCACTTAGTTAACCATGTGCTAGCCTCTGTCCCAATTCAGCACTACCCGTGTCCAAAAAGCCACAGCTCGAGGGCAGACTTATAGCCTGCTGCGCCCGAGACCTCAGAACGCTGAGCTGGGGGCAGCATTGGACAGGAAGTGTTCGTCGGTATCTGTTCCGAGGCATGCACCACCGCCGAGTGAAGAGAGGAAGACAAGCGGGGGGGGGGCTGTCCCGTCGGCTGGTACATCTGCTGTCATATCGGCCGCCACATCTGCCGCCACATCTGCCGCCACATCTGCCGCCACATCTGCTGCCGCATCAGCTGCCACATCTGCCGTTGCCATGGAGCACCCTAAGCTCTGCTGTGCCGTGTGCATTGTGCATCGTGCAGGCGTGATGCACAATGCACGTCCGCACCATGCCCGCTGCGGCGGCACACTTAGTGATGTGCACGTGCACGGCGGGCTGTTGGCCGGCGCCGGGCGGGTCGGTGGGGACGTGAGGTCATGCTGTGGCCGTTGGCCGGACCAGTGCAGCTGAACAGCTCAGTACCGGCTGGGATGGGCCACACCGGCCGCTCAGGTATGGTGGGGTGGGCCACACTGGCCGCTCAGGTATGTTGGGGTGGGCCACACTGGCCGCTCAGGTATGTTGGGATGGGCCACACTGGCCGCTCAGGTATGTTGGGGTGGGCCACACTGGCCGCTCAGGTATGTTGGGGTGGGCCACACTGGCCGCTCAGGTATGGTGGGGTGGGCCACACTGGCCGCTCAGGTATGTTGGGGTGGGCCACACTGGCCGCTCAAGTATGTTGGGGTGGGCAACACTGGCCGCTCAGGTATGGTGGGGTGGGCCACACTGGCCGCTCAGGTATGGTGGGGTGGGCCACACTGGCCGCTCAGGTATGTTGGGGTGGGCCACACTGGCCGCTCAGGTATGGTGGGGTGGGCCACACTGGCCGCTCAGGTATGTTGGGGTGGGCCACACTGGCCGCTCAAGTATGTTGGGGTGGGCCACACTGGCCGCTCAGGTATGGTGGGGTGGGCCACACTGGCCGCTCAGGTATGTTGGGGTGTGCCACACTGGCCGCTCAGTTATGGTGGGGTGGACCACAACATACCTTCAACATAGGCCATGACGTAGCATGCAAGAAAGTGGGCGCCCCAGGGGCCTCTGGGCAACAGATGAGGGCCCTCAGGCGGACGCGAAGGACTCTTGGACTGTCCAAAAAGGTTCCGGGCTGATGGAGAGAGTCTCGGGCAAATGAAGAGGCCCCCGAGCCACGGAGATCAGCTTCAGATGGATGAGTGGGGAATTTGAAGGGGCACTCTCAGCGAGAGAATGGGTACTGAACAAGTCCACGGGGCATCGAAACTGTGGGTACCCCTTTTATAAAATCCTGCATCCGCCACTGAATCTACGTCACGATACTTGTGTTTAAAAGTCATAGTTAAAACTTGGCACGTAAAACAGACGTAAAGCATACCTGTATGCTTGATGGCCCATTTCCCCGTAATTTCAGAACAACAGGTATCGGTAACGTCACGTTTCAGTCAAGGATATGCATCAGGTAGAAACTTTTCTCCAGAACTTCTCTGGTACCCGTTGTGTCAGAAGTGGTGCACGGCTGGTAGTTGTTTGAACTTCTCTGGTACCCGTTGTGTCAGAAGTGATGGACGGCTGGTAACTGTTTGATGACCGTCGGCCAACATTCACTTCGCCCGTGGGAAATGCTACACATCAATCCTGAGCTCCTCAGTACAGTTTACTGCAACACCGTGCACATGCTCCTGGTAAATTCCAAAGCCCAAACGAGCTAAGTAACATAACACTGTGAGAAAATTACGCAGACGGACACAGACGTCAGGCAGGACGCCTCACATTGCTGTGTGCTCAGGCGACCAGCAACGGCCGAAGGCACTTTCTCGACGGAGCCTCCGGCAGCCAAATGAACACATCGTGGTTTCACTGTCGTGGTGTGTTGTGACATCAGTGGGCTCCGACTGAGGTGACTTCTCGCGCCGCCGAGTCCTGGGGAAGTAGCTCTGAAGTAGCTCTGTGCCGTGTGTGGCAGAGAGCGGAACGGGCTGAGCCCAATCGGAGCTTGGTTGGGCCGAGCTGGGATAGGCGTAGATAAGCTGGGTTGGGCCGGGACTGGCGGGTCTGGGCGGGGCGGGACGGGACGGGTCTGGGCGGGGCGGGGCGGGACGGGTCTGGGCGGGGCGGGGCGGGACGGGTCTGGGCGGGGCGGGGCGGGACGGGTCTGGGCGGGGCGGGGCGGGACGGGTCTGGGCTGGGCTGGGTGTTCCCTGACGGCGGGTGAGGGTGGCCGGTGTGTGAGGCGGACATGTCCACTGGTCGACTGACCCGCCAGTCGAATCCCCACCCATGAACGAGAACCGCTCAGGCTGTTCGGATCGGAAACGGTAGGTAGTCCTATGGTAGAGGCAGACAGGTAACGGATGGCAATTATCCAAAAGGGCCGGTGGGCATAGCAGAGGTAGCCGTGTGGAGATATGGAGATCACCATCAGGAACATTTGACAATCACCTGGTTGCCACAACTGAGTGCGCCCTGGTAGCCACCGCCGAGCATACCTCGGTAACTACCGCAATTTACCACCAAGTACACCCTGGTAGCTACCACCGTGCAGATCCTAGCAACTACCACTGGATACATCCGGCCTGTTCGGAGTCGCCCCCGCCCTCCCCACCCGGTCCGGAGTCGCCCCGCCCTTCCCAGCTGATCCGGAGTCGCCCCCCTCTCAGCCGGTCCGGAGTCGCCCCCGCCCTCCTCAGCCGGTCCGGAGTCGCCTCCGCCATCCTCAGCCGGTCCGGAGTCGCCCCCCCCCCCCAGGACACCGGCTCCTCGTAGACACGTAACGATGTGTCGCCGACGTTAATGACTGATCGGCACAATGATGGTAGCGACTTGTGGTTGGCCCCTGACCGGCACTGCCGACCGTGCTGATGTGCTGGGTCACGTGGGCTGAGGTCAGGTCATCCTGCTACTGCGGCATCACCTCTTACTGTCTTCGTCTGCCAGGTCAGCTGACCAGGTCTATCTGACCGGATGTTAACTCATTGTGCAACTGACTGAAGGTCAGGTCGGATCGATCCATTGTCAGCCTGCAGGAAGCCAGTTGCTGCCCATTAGTTGCTGCATCGGTGCTATTATTCTGGGCTGATGACTATTTAAGTCCGAATATTTTGTTTCATGTGAGTGTTTTCGTTCCACGCGCTCCCCCTCGCCTTCAAACCGACACACCAATACTGTCCAGTTGCTTAATCATGTCGGACAGCACAGCTGATTTGGAAGGTGGCGGCACACCCACCTCCCATCCCCAGCACACGTTTGTGAAGATGTGGAAAAGCTGCATCGCCAGATTTGCATCCCCTTCCACTAATGTCGTGTCAATCCTGACGCGCCTGATGGCATCTCAGCCAGCTGTGATCAACAGCCACCTTTGAGGAGGCTCAATGTGAGCCGTTCGTCGGTGTCGGCCAGCTGATGACCTCCGCGCCAGTACCGGCTCCTCCGCTGCGAAGATACCGGCTGAGCCCGGGTCACCACCGGTGCAGAACTTCACACGAAGTCGGCGCGGCTCTGGTCGGTCCCAGAATCAGTCTCTCCCAGTAGCACTTTATCGGTATTCGTCGGGGATATCGACCCCGGCCGAGTCTGAAGTCTGAACTTTCGCCAACGACTGGGACTGGCGCTACTGCTGGGTCTGAACATCCGCCGACCGCCTGCACTCGAAGCGGTTGTCAGCCGACACCCTGTAGACTGACGTTGCTGGACATCACGTGATACGACCGATCAGCTTTTGACAGTCGATCTGACCAACTTTGGCTGGATGAAAACCGGTCTCTTTCCAGACATCACGCATTGCCGGACGTGAAAAGCTCCGCGTGTATTTCTCAGTGACGCATACGAGGCACCGAGCGGTCCGGACCTGTGGCTGGCCGTGTGCCAGGTCACCGTGTACCGGCAGATGCTGAAGCTCTAGCCCCGCACAACTGAAGGTCCTCTGACGGCGCGCACGCCCACTGCCTGTCACCCGCCACAATTCCGACCATCTGACGCCTACACTCTGGCGGGTCTGCACGTCGCGTGCTGAGTCATCCAACGAGAGACAACGTAAAAGCATGTGCAAATCGCCTCTTACCAATCTTTGTTGGCCAGGAGAGATAAAAATGCATGACAAAGACCACGGATATGGATACGTAGCATGCCAATGGTTGAAGGCAACAAAGACGGCTTTCCTCGTTATCAGTGAGACTACGTAAGGTACACATTAAATACGTGGCCGACCAGCATGTTTTAGTAGCGATATTGTATTGCAGGAATTCACTAGCGCGGTTTGCGAGGGTCAAGTTTATTCAACCCAATTACATGGAGTACCATAAGTCATGACCGCATCGTACTTATGGCATATTTCCTTACAAAGTCCGCAATAAGATGCAATGCAATAAGAGTTCGCGACGCAAACTATGCAGTGAATCAGGAACCCAACTGAAGCTTGGCCTCCAATGCCATAATTACTAGATTTCATCGTAATGCTGGCCGGATCTTAAGTGCCTCTGGGCAGGATAATATTTTACAAAGATGCAGAAATTAACAAGGTATGAAGAAAACCGGCGCAATAAGCTTCTTAATTGTCGACAATGCCATACCGTCCCAATGGAGTATTCACAATTAGAGTGCAAGGTCTTCGCTAGGCAGGTGCACCGTACGTGCACCACTGACGAGTGATACCTGCAGGGTATCACTCGAGAAATACCTGCAGGGTGTGCACTGTGCACTGCTGTGCACTGCACCTGACTATGGGACAACGGTTCGGATCACGGCCAGGAGCAGGGCCAACATCAGCAACTGGGATCAAGACCAGGATCAACCTAGAACTGGGCGTGTCACCAAAAGCAGGCTGTTCACATGCAGGCCTCGGCTGGGAAGATGGCGCTCGTGATGCGCCATCGATGGTGCTCTCCTCCCGCCGAGAGCAGCTCCTACTGAGGACCATACACTCCAGTAGACGCGGCTTGCATGGCGTCAGGGCGCGGGTGGAGGGCGGGGTGGTCGGCCTGTACCAGCCAGCGGAGGTCCGACACCACAACACCCCAGCGGAGATCCGACACCACAACACCCCATTGGTGGCGGTGACCTCAGGTCAGCCTGTGCCAGCGGAGGTCCGACACCACAACACCCCATTGGTAGCGGTGACCTCAGGTCGGCCTGTACCAGCCAGCGGAGGTCCGACACCACAACACCACATTGGTGGCGGTGACCTCAGGTCAGCCTGTGCCAGCGGAGGTCCGACACCACAACACCCCATTGGTGGCGGTGACCTCAGGTCGGCCGGTGCCAGTGGAGGTCCGACACCACAACACCCCATTGGTGGCGGTGACCTCAGGTCAGCCTGTGCCAGCGGAGGTCCGACACCACAACACCCCATTGGTAGCGGTGACCTCAGGTCGGCCGGTGCCAGTGGAGGTCCGATATCACAACACCCCATTGGTAGCGGTGACCTCAGGTCGGCCGGTCCCAGTGGAGGTCCGATACCACAGCACCCCATTGGTAGCGGTGACCTCAGGTCGGCCGGTCGGCTGACCGATGCACCTGCACCATCGGGTGTGCCATCCGTCGGAGAGGTGAGAGGTGGTGACCTCAGGTCGGCCGGTCGGCTGACCGATGCACCTCCACCGTCAGGTGTGCCAGCCGTCGGAGAGTCGTATGGGTCTGTCCCAGAGTCCCTAATCAATGTAAGTCTTGCTGTCTTCATCACCACTACACCTCGCTATGTTCGGACGTCAGTGGCGCACAGAGCGTCCTCGGACGTAACACTGCCTCCCCGTTATGTGGCAAAACTTCATAATGTTCTCGCAGCCAAGACCGCGTGCGAAATTCAACTCACGTCCATCACATGGACAGTGTGGTGATTTCCTCTCAGTGCGCGCAAGCAACATCATACAATGCTTGCAAGCGCTTGGATTCTGCCATGTAAGCATTATTACCATTGTGACTACAAATTACGCTAGTACAAATAAGCATAGGAACTGGTCTTATCATCCTAGGTGTTCCATTGCGCACATTCTATGGAATTTACATGACCGATTAAAGGAAGCATGAACGTACATATCCAGCCCACCATATTCGCCATCAATGATTGGCTACATGATGAGCAAAGTACGATAACCGTCGGAAAGATGGCCGCTGGAGAAACTCCCAACTTTTTATAAGCGTAAAGGAACAGTGCCTCCCAATCTGTCCGTGGCAGAACATGCTTTCCAAGTCAGAGGAAAGCAGGACACATAAATATAATTGTCCGTCAGGTTGATCACATCAGGATGTATTCCACTGTTTCACAAAGGCCGAGAAACATTCCAGATTTCGACTCACGTCACATGGACGTCGATTGACGCAATAAGAAGTCCACGGCATCCCTGTTCCTGCGGTTCGATCTCTGTGTAGCTAAGCGCGCAAGGCTGTTAGGTCTGCATAAAACAAATATCTGTAGGACACTGGTCCTCTTTATCACCTGGTCCTCGGATATAACACTTCCCACAATTACGGGAACACTGGAAACAGGGGGAACAACCACCCATCTCCACAAGTACAGCCACTCACCTCTACAAGTACAGCGTCCCGATCTTCTTCTGGCTGTTGAGCTTGTTGTTGAGCACGACGGTCGAGTTCCTGCGCTTGTAGACGCCCGGCTCGAGTCGCTGCAGCTTCTTCTCCTGGTCGGTGATGAGGTTCGGCTTGACGTACATCTCCATGGCGGGCGGCAGCCGTCGAGCCGGATCCCACAGCAGGTTGGACATCGATTTGGGCCGACCCAGCTTCTTGGACTTCTTCTCGGGCAGGTTCGCCTTGATGGCGGCCGAGTCTCCCGAGTCGCCCGACGTCTTGCCCCCCGACTGGCTCGAGGTGAGCGTGTCGAAGTCCATGGCAAGGTTGTTGAGCGACTTGTAGCGAATGTTGAAGAGCGGCGAACGAAGGCCGGACGACTTCGCCGAGTTGGGCAGCGGGTAGTACACGCCGCTGCTCTTGAGCGGAGATGCGCTCTTGTGCCGGAAGAACCGCGGCTTCGGCTTGACGTTGCCGCTCTTCGCGAACAGCTTCGCCGACTGCTTGCCGTCCTCCTTGGCCATTGACTTCTTGGGCGGCTTGGTGGGCTCGCGTGCGCGCTTCTCGGCCACCCGACGGTCGCGCGACGGCTGCTGGCTGCGCTCGAGGCTGGCCACGAACACGCCCGGGTGCAGACTGATGGGCCGCTCGCCCGCCTGCAGCAGCCGCCTGGTCGGCACGCTCTCGACGGGCGGCGGCGCCTGCGACAGCCGCTCGCCCGCCTGCGACGGCCGCCTGGTCGGGATGGTCTCGATGGGCGGCGGCTCGGGCGGCTGGTCGGCCGGCGGGCCGGAGCTCTCCGCCCCGGACTTGGCCCGCCACGTCTGCCGCCGCTCCGGCGAGCGCGTCGTCGCCGCCTGGCGCAGGTTGCGCGGCAGCGGCGCGAAGCCGCGCACGTAGTCGTAGATCTGGTCGATCTCGTCGTACTCGTCGACCGTCTGACCGCTGTGGCGGCGCGTAACGCGCGACACCGGCGACGACATGGAGCGGCGGAAGCCGCGCGGCCGCGGCGCGCGCGTCGGCTTCGCCTTGCCCTCCATGGTCGGCGCGGCGGGCAGGTGTACATCGAACGCGTGGATGCGGTCGGCCGCCTCGGTCCACGCGCGCGCCGCCCGCTCGCACAGCCGCTCAAACTCGGCGAGCCGCGAGAGCGCGTCGGCGTTGCTGGCCACCTGCACCGTGAGCGGCGCCGTCGGCGGCATGGCCAGCAGCACGCCGTCCTTGTGCAGCGGCGACGCCACCACCAGCTCGTCGTCGTAGGCGGCGTGCAGGCGGATCTCGGGCGCGAATCCGCCGGCCGCCTTGGCCGTGTCGGGCGGCCGGCCGCTCACCAGCCGCACGTTGAGCGGCAGCCGCTTGTTGAGCAGGTTGGTGACGCTGTGCACACCGCTGATGTTCTCCTCCTTGGCGACGGCGCTGAACTTGACCTTCTGCTCCAGCGGCAGGTAGACGTTCTCGCCGCCGCTGTCGAAGCAGCGCAGGAAGCGGCACGGGCCGCGGCCGCGCGCGCGCGACACCTCGCCCACCAGCACCAGCGTCTCGCCCGGCTGGATGGTCCGCGACCGTTCAGTGATGGTGTCCACACTGTCCGACTTGGACACGTACGCCTTGCAGCTGTCACGAGCGATGCACGAGTCGGGGAAGCGGCGCGACAGCTCGGCCACGCTCTCGATGGCTCGCACTGAGCGACCCTCCTCGCTGAGGATCTCGAAGAAGCCGTCGAACGCGTCCGGTATGAGCAGTTTGGGGCCGACCGGCACCACGCGGCGGCTGTCCTTGAACTTGACACTGTGAGCCACGAGCCGGCGACGGCGACCGCCCGAGGTCAGCAGCAGGGTGCTGTGCACGCCCGGACCGGAGAGGCCACCCGGACCGGCGCTCAGGTACTGACCTTTGGCGACCCTGACGACCAGCGGCAGCTGGCGGCTCTTCAGAAGCTCGGCCAGCGGCACCGCCTCGTCCGACCACGTGACCTGGCCGAGCAGCGCGGCGGCGTCCGTCGCCATGGCGACGCGCTTGACGCGGCGACTCAGGCGGCGCACGAAGCCTCCAGGCCAGCCGGCGTCTGTGGAAGTAGGGACGCGGCGTCAGCGGGCGGCCTTCGCCAGCGGGTCGCTCCAACACACCGAGCAACAGCCGCACGACACGTGACCCCGTCACATCTGCCGTCCTGCGTGACCCACGTGACACGACTCGGTCAACAGCCGCACGACACGTGACCCCGTCACATCTGCCGTCCTGCGTGACCCACGTGACACCGACTCGGTCAACAGCCGGTGCAGCACATCTGTGTCAGTCGGTAACGTATTCAGAGTGGACGTGTAATGGGCACGAGTCGGCCGGCCACAGCTGCCGTGCGGCCGCCGGCGGCGCGCGCCGCACGTGCATCGGACGATCCTCAGACAGGTCAAGGGAGGCCGGCCGCGGCCACACAGCTGGCACGGCTACACACCTGCCACCTGGAGAGCGGCGCCGCCGCTGCGGAGTGGACACCTCGTCACCGGCAGTCAGATGGCCTCGTCATGTGGCGATCAACGATACTTCGGCACTTACGACAGCGAAATCGGTGCCTGGGGTCGATACGCAGAGTTTAGCTAGCGGAACCAGCACGCAATGGCATGCGTTTCTGCAGATGTTCCCACGTATTAAGCTGTTGTGCGAAAAGGCACAAATGTCCTCTGCTTTGTCTATCGCTCTCGCATTCTCGTCATTATGTATCTTTCTCTCTTTTTGCCTCTGTGTCCTTCCTCCTTTCCCTGTAGTTCGTGCTATCTGTCCCTCGCTCTCGTATTATCTTCATTCTCTATCTTTTTCTCTCCTTTTGTCTCTGTCCCTCGCTCTTTTCCTGTATTTGGTTCTATCTGTCCCTCCCTCCCTTTTTATTTTTATATCTCTTCCTTACCCTATCCCCCTCCCACTATCTCTCTTATTTTCCATCTGCGTGTCTCTCTACCTTCCATCCGTCTTGTCTCCACTCCCTGTCTCGGTCCGTGTGTCTGCCGCCGCAGCGCCTCAGCTGTGTAGACGATCGACACACAAAGCACTGGTGCCGCCCAGTCCGTTTGTAGGCCAGCAGACCGCGCCGGCCCGTCTGCCCAGCCGCCGGCGGCGCTCGGAACCGTGCCAAACGACGCCCACCACACGACGCCACCAGCCCGCCTCTGGGTCACACTGGACCCGTGACCACCAGCCCGCCTCTGGGTCACACTGGACCCGTGACCACCAGCCCGCCTCTGGGTCACACTGGACCCGTGACCACCAGCCCGCCTCTGGGTCGGACCGGACCCGTGTGCGGCGTCACCCCGACTCGTGACGGGATGCCTGGAGCGACCGCCTGGTGATCCGTGACCACCACACACTCGTCACGTGCACAATCCCAGCTACACACATGGACACGTGGTGATCCGTGACCACCACACACTCGTCACGTGCACAATCCCAGCTACACTGGTGATCCGTGACCACCACACACTCGTCACGTGCACAATCCCAGCCACACACATGGACACGTGGTGATCCGTGACCACCACACACTCGTCACGTGCACAATCCCAGCTACACACATGGACACGTGGTGATCCGTGACCACCACACACTCGTCACGTGCACAATCCCAGCTACACTGGTGATCCGTGACCACCACACACTCGTCACGTGCACAATCCCAGCTACACTGGTGATCCGTGACCACCACACACTCGTCACGTGCACAATCCCAGCTACACACATGGACACGTGGTGATCCGTGACCACCACACACTCGTCACGTGCACAATCCCAGCTACACTGGTGATCCGTGACCACCACACACTCGTCACGTGCACAATCCCAGCTACACTGGTGATCCGTGACCACCACACACTCGTCACGTGCACAATCCCAGCCACACACATGGACACGTGGTGATCCGTGACCACCACACACTCGTCACGTGCACAATCCCAGCTACACTGGTGATCCGTGACCACCACACACTCGTCACGTGCACAATCCCAGCTACACTGGTGATCCGTGACCACCACACACTCGTCACGTGCACAATCCCAGCTACACTGGTGATCCGTGACCACCACACACTCGTCACGTGCACAATCCCAGCTACACACATGGACACGTGGTGATCCGTGACCACCACACACTCGTCACGTGCACAATCCCAGCCACACACATGGACACGTGGTGATCCGTGACCACCACACACTCGTCACGTGCACAATCCCAGCTACACTGGTGATCCGTGACCACCACACACTCGTCACGTGCACAATCCCAGCCACACACATGGACACGTGGTGATCCGTGACCACCACACACTCGTCACGTGCACAATCCCAGCTACACACATGGACACGTGGTGATCCGTGACCACCACACACTCGTCACGTGCACAATCCCAGCTACACACATGGACACGTGGTGATCCGTGACCACCACACACTCGTCACGTGCACAATCCCAGCTACACACATGGACACGTGGTGATCCGTGACCACCACACACTCGTCACGTGCACAATCCCAGCTACACTGGTGATCCGTGACCACCACACACTCGTCACGTGCACAATCCCAGCTACACACATGGACACGTGGTGATCCGTGACCACCACACACTCGTCACGTGCACAATCCCAGCTACACACATGGACACGTGGTGATCCGTGACCACCACACACTCGTCACGTGCACAATCCCAGCCACACACATGGACACGTGGTGATCCGTGACCACCACACACTCGTCACGTGCACAATCCCAGCCACACACATGGACACGTGGTGATCCGTGACCACCACACACTCGTCACGTGCACAATCCCAGCCACACACATGGACACGTGGTGATCCGTGACCACCACACACTCGTCACGTGCACAATCCCAGCCACACACATGGACACGTGGTGATCCGTGACCACCACACACTCGTCACGTGCACAATCCCAGCTACACTGGTGATCCGTGACCACCACACACTCGTCACGTGCACAATCCCAGCCACACACATGGACACGTGGTGATCCGTGACCACCACACACTCGTCACGTGCACAATCCCAGCTACACACATGGACACGTGGTGATCCGTGACCACCACACACTCGTCACGTGCACAATCCCAGCTACACTGGTGATCCGTGACCACCACACACTCGTCACGTGCACAATCCCAGCCACACACATGGACACGTGGTGATCCGTGACCACCACACACTCGTCACGTGCACAATCCCAGCTACACACATGGACACGTGGTGATCCGTGACCACCACACACTCGTCACGTGCACAATCCCAGCTACACACATGGACACGTGGTGATCCGTGACCACCACACACTCGTCACGTGCACAATCCCAGCTACACACATGGACACGTGGTGCGCACACAGAATATCGCGGTCACGTCGTCGGAGTAGGCCCCGGAGTAGCGCGGGAATGAGCTACTCCGGGAACGGAGTAGCGCTGGAATGAGCTACTCCGGGAATGAGCTACTCCGGGAACGGAGTAGCGCTGGAATGAGCTACTCCGGGAATGAGCTACTCCGGGAACGGATCGATGCTTGTGATCAGATGCAATAACCGAAGAGAAGAAGTCAAAGCCTGTTGTAGATTGCTACTAGTAGATACATTCCATCACGTCAGGTAGTGCTACTGCATCCGAGGAACGGCCGTGTCCGCGCAGATGTCACTCTGCCGCAGCCAGACACGGCTCTGCCACAGCCAGGCACGGCTCTGCCACAGCCAGACACGGCTCTGCCACAGCCAGACACGGCTCTGCCACAGCCAGACACGGCTCTGCCACAGCCAGACACGGCTCTGCCACAGCCAGACACGGCTCTGCCACAGCCAGACACGGCTCTGCCACAGCCAGACACGGCTCTGCCACAGCCAGGCACGGCTCTACTACAGCCAGGCACGGCTCTGCCACAGCCAGACACGGCTCTGCCACAGCCAGACACGGCTCTGCCACAGCCAGACACGGCTCTGCCACAGCCAGACACGGCTCTGCCACAGCCAGACACGGCTCTGCCACAGCCAGACACGGCTCTGCCACAGCCAGGCACGGCTCTGCCACAGCCAGACACGGCTCTGCCACAGCCAGACACGGCTCTGCCACAGCCAGACACGGCTCTGCCACAGCCAGACACGGCTCTGCCACAGCCAGACACGGCTCTGCCACAGCCAGACACGGCTCTGCCACAGCCAGACACGGCTCTGCCACAGCCAGGCACGGCTCTACCACAGCCAGGCACGGCTCTGCCACAGCCAGACACGGCTCTGCCACAGCCAGACACGGCTCTGCCACAGCCAGACACGGCTCTGCCACAGCCAGACACGGCTCTGCCACAGCCAGACACGGCTCTGCCACAGCCAGGCACGGCTCTGCCACAGCCAGACACGGCTCTGCCACAGCCAGACACGGCTCTGCCATAGCCAGACACGGCTCTGCCACAGCCAGACACGGCTCTGCCACAGCCAGACACGGCTCTGCCACAGCCAGGCACGGCTCTGCCACAGCCAGGCACGGCTCTACTACAGCCAGGCACGGCTCTGCCACAGCCAGACACGGCTCTGCCACAGCCAGACACGGCTCTGCCACAGCCAGACACGGCTCTGCCACAGCCAGACACGGCTCTGCCACAGCCAGGCACGGCTCTACTACAGCCAGGCACGGCTCTACCACAGCCAGGCACGGCTCTGCCACAGCCAGACACGGCTCTGCCACAGCCAGACACGGCTCTGCCACAGCCAGGCACGGCTCTGCCACAGCCAGACACGGCTCTGCCATAGCCAGACACGGCTCTGCCACAGCCAGACACGGCTCTGCCACAGCCAGGCACGGCTCTGCCACAGCCAGACACGGCTCTGCCACAGCCAGGCACGGCTCTGCCACAGCCAGACACGGCTCTGCCACAGCCAGACACGGCTCTGCCACAGCCAGGCACGGCTCTGCCACAGCCAGACACGGCTCTGCCGCAGCCAGACACGGCTCTGCCACAGCCAGGCACGGCTCTGCCACAGCCAGACACGGCTCTGCCGCAGCCAGACACGGCTCTGCCACAGCCAGGCACGGCTCTGCCACAGCCAGACACGGCTCTGCCACAGCCAGGCACGGCTCTACTACAGCCAGGCACGGCTCTGCCACAGCCAGACACGGCTCTGCCGCAGCCAGTGTCGGGACATGAGACACACTCGTTGTCCGTCAGATATTAGCCGTCAGATGGGAGCCGGTCAGATGGGAGCCGGCCAGACGTGAGCCGGCCAGACGTGAGCCGGACAGACGTGAGCCGGACAGACGTGAGCCGGACAGACGTGAGCCGGACAGACGTGAGCCGGACAGACGTGAGCCGGACAGACGTGAGCCGGACAGACGTGAGCCGGCCAGACGTGAGCCGGACAGACGTGAGCCGGACAGACGTGAGCCGGACAGACGTGAGCCGGCCAGACGTGAGCCGGACAGACGTGAGCCGGACAGACGTGAGCCGGACAGACGTGAGCCGGCCAGACGTGAGCCGGACAGACGTGAGCCGGCCAGACGTGAGCCGGACAGACGTGAGCCGGACAGACGTGAGCCGGACAGACGTGAGCCGGACAGACGTGAGCCGGCCAGACGTGAGCCGGACAGACGTGAGCCGGCCAGACGTGAGCCGGACAGACGTGAGCCGGCCAGACGTGAGCCGGACAGACGTGAGCCGGACAGACGTGAGCCGGACAGACGTGAGCCGGACAGATGGGAGCCGGCCAGACGTGAGCCGGTCAGATGTGAGCCGGCCAGACGTGAGTGGACCGGATGTGAGTGGGCCGGATGTTAGTCTGTGAGTCGACTGGTGGTGTATCTGGGTCGGTACTGCACAGGCCGGATGACCTGCTGGCGACTCGCCGCCAACAGCCCATTTTCTCTGTTGACTTGTCTTTCGCGAGGGGCCAGCGGCTGGCGGACGAGGGGAAGGAGGCGGACGAGAAACGAAGGAAGATGGAAATCGATGAAATGGGCACAGAGGTGCAGATTAGTAGGCTGGGCCCGGGGAGGCTGATTATAGATCAATGGAGAAAGGCAGCCACGCTTCGATATTCAGCAGGGCGATAGTGGCGGACATGACGCGACATGACATGACATGACGCGCCCGTTCTGATATACGAGTAATGGAACTGGCTGAATCGGTGGATACAAATACCCCATAGCTGTTGTGTGGTTGCGTCGGCAAACACCGAGTCAGGGATAACTGATTGGTTATTTGATCTGCGACCCCGGATATCAAACTCGCTCAGGTGAAACTCAAACTCGCGCAGTGTTTCCACCAGAGATCCATAACATGAGATCCCTGAATGAATGCACTTTCCCCGCCGGAAATGTCTATGACAAGACACATCATTGCGATATCCTCAAAGCGTATTAATCTTAGGGTAACGGCAATATTTATGGCAAAGAACATGGGAAGCCTAATGTAGTCAACTTCGAAACGTGTTTAGATTTCATGCGAATTTGCTCACTGGCGTATGTGAGAAAACGTACCGTCCCTCCAGAGCAGGTGGCTTGGTTGCTTATTGGCTTCACGCATCGACTGCCTTGGTTCTGAAGTGGGGAGACCAGCACCCTTCCACTACATTGCTAACTCGCAGTGGGTGCCTTGTTTTCTGGATATACCTCGGGCTGAATCCAAAGAGAAGTCAAAAATTGCCAGTTGCCAGCCAGCCTTCACCACCCGTCAGAAGCCTGTGACCCGGACCTCTTGGTCGGCCGCCGTCACAACTCACGATCGGACACGGGTGGCAGGCGTTCATCGAACCGCAATGCAAAATTGCAGCGCCGGGAAAGGGCACCTTTTTCTGGCGGCTTGATGGTGGACATCAAGGTGGACATCCACGGCAGCGGCGTGGTGGAGCGAATACAGTCGCGGGCCAGTGACTAAGCTAAGCCAGTGACTGAGTGATTAAGTCGCAGGCCAGTGGCGGGCCAGTGACATGACATAGCTCTAAAACCCAGAACACTTACATATTCCACCTCACGGGCGAAGCAAATGAAATGCATGCATTGTCGCTTCTGAAACAACGGGAGCCCTTGTCGCATCAGGTGGTATCCAGTATATCAAGTGCATCGACAGCACATCAAGTCACATCGCCGACGGTCGTACAACATCGGTGCCACTTTAGCCTTGGTCAAAACCTGCGCAGTCGTGACTCCTATAGCAGCGCAGCTCATGACACCGTTCATTCGGCACTGGCCCACACGGTCCGCGGCGGAAATCACAGCTACAGAGCGTCCGCACACCTGTACTGGGCTAACATCAGAGCGTCCGCACACCTGTACCGGTGCCAACGTCAGAGCGTCCGCACACCTGTACCGGCGCCAACGTCAGAGCGTCCGCACACCTGTACCGGCGCCAACGTCAGAGCGTCCGCACACCTGTACCGGCGCCAACGTCAGAGCGTCCGCACACCTGTACTGGGCCAACGTCAGAGCGTCCGCACACCTGTACTGGGCCAACGTCAGAGCGTCCGCACACCTGTACCGGGCCAGCGTCAGAGCCGTCTCGGCGCGCGTGAGAACCGGCCTGCCGCCCGTGCAGTCTTTCGCCATGAGCGTGCGTGGTGGTGAGCGGGCCGTGGCGAGCCACTCAGCGGCCGCTGTGGTTCGCACGGCCGGCTCGACGCAGATCTGGACGCGCTGGCCGCCGCCCAGCCGCGGCGCAGTCGTCACACGCCTCGCGAGCCGCGGCGCCAGGCGGCGGCGCCAGGCGGCAGCGCCAGCTCGGCCGGCTGGCCAGGACGTGCACGCGCAACACTGTCAGGCCTGGGTGCGTCTCCCTTCCGCGGCGGTGACGTAACTCCGCCGGCCGCCGACAATTGTCTCAATTGGGCACGTTACCGCGCCGTGGCGCAATGCGCCCTGCCCGGCAATCCTCCAAACACGGAGAAAGGTGCGTCGCCGCCGCCGCCTGATTGCTCGAGAGACGATCGCGACGCGCTGCGACAGTTGGCGCCGGCCGTTGCCGGTTTCCGGCGACGGTGACCGCCGCGGCCGCACCGCAGCCGTCACGGCCAGCCGCCTGGTAATTGGTCACGTCGAAGGGCGGCCGAGCCGATATCGAGCGTGAGCCAACGTCGGCCGACGGCGCAGTTGCGTCACGGCCGCGACGGCTGTGTGCGGCGGAGCTCCGCCGCCGGCCAACGCCCAGGTCACCTGGGCCGTCTACATCGACGGCTGTGTGCGGCGGAGCTCCGCCGCCGGCTAACGCCCAGGTCACCTCGGCCGTCTACATCGACCTCCACGCCAATACCGGCTGGCACTCAGGTAGCCTCGGCCCTTTCCATCGACCGCCACGTTTTCCGATTCAATCAGCCAAGTCGACGACGACTTCCGGTCCGGTGGTCGTTCATCATTACTGCCGGGGAGCGCCGTCTCCCCTCCCCCCCCTCTCTCCTCCCCCACTGCGTGCCACCACAGGTCGGATATTGATGTCGCGTGGTGTTATCAATCGCTGTGCCACAGATGCGTGCCATCATGGCGTCACTGTTGTCTGGTGTTGTGATTTCATTGGTGCGCGTTATTGTGGCATGGCTGCTGGGTGTATTGTGACGTCACTGTTGTGTGGTACTGTGATTTTATTGGTGCGCGCTATTGTGGCATGGCTGCTGGGTGTATTGTGACGTCACTGTTGTGTGGTACTGTGATTTCATTGGTGCGCGACATCGGTGGGCGGCCTGTGTCGAGGGCGACGGACATCGGGGTTGTTGTCATTCCATGCAACGCCACGTCACCGTTGCTCACTTTCAGACATCTTCGGGAGAGCGTACTTTACACCTCCCTTCACTCATGTATTCCCCCTCTCCCTGTCCTCTTATTCTTCATCTTTCCACCAAATTGCTTCCATCCCTTCCCCTCTCCCTGTTCATCTCGCTCTCTCCTCCCTTCCTCCTCTCTTTCCTTCTTTCGCTTTCTCCCTTCCCCCTTGTGTTTCTACCTCTCCTCTTTCTCTCTCCTTCCTCGCTTTCTTTCTCTTCATCACTGTTTTCCATAACTCGGTTCTTCTCCTTTCTTCCTCTTTTAATTTTAATTTTAATTTTAAGTTTAATTTTAATTTTAATTTTCATTTTCATTCTCCTTTTCATTCTCCTTTTCATTCTCCTTTTCATTCTCCTTTTCATTCCCCATTCCCGTCATTATCTCTCTCTCTCTCTCTCTCTCTCTCTCTCTCTCTCTCTCTCTCTCTCTCTCTCTCTCTCTCTCTCTCTCTCTCTCTCTCTCTCTCTCTCTCTCTCTCTCTCTCTCTCTCTCTCTCTCTCTCTCTCTCTCTCTCTCTCTCTCTCTCTCTCTCTCTCTCTCTCTCTCTCTCTCTCTCTCTCTCTCTCTCTCTCTCTCTCTCTCTCTCTCTCTCTCTCTCTCTCTCTCTCTCTCTCTCTCTCTCTCTCTCTCTCTCTCTCTCTCTCTCTCTCTCTCTCTCTCTCTCTCTCTCTCTCTCTCCCTCTCTCCCTCTCTCTCTCTCTCTCTCTCTCTCTCTCTCTCTCTCTCTCTCTCTCTCTCTCTCTCTCTCTCTCTCTCTCTCTCTCTCTTTCTCTCCCTCTCTCTCTCTCTCTCTCTCTCTCTCTCTCTCTCTAATTCTCTGTCCCTCCCTCTCTATCTGTTCTGGGGCCACTTCTGATCGGATTCAACCACAGTCACGGGTCAAACAAGGACGTCGGAGAGATCACCGAACACAGAGCCACGCCGGAACAGCAAAATGAACACGATTCTCGGAACGACAGAAGGAGGGCGCGTGGGAGAGAGAGAGAGAGAGAGAGAGAGAGAGAGAGAGAGAGAGAGAGAGAGAGAGAGAGAGAGAGAGAGAGAGAGAGAGAGAGAGAGAGAGAGAGAGAGAGAGAGAGAGAGAGAGAGAGAGAGAGAGAGAGAGAGAGAGAGAGAGTGAGAGAGCGCGTCGTTATCGCGGATGGACGTAACCTCGAAACTGTGGGGGTAGAATGTATTGGAATTGTGGAGGCTTAAGATTGCACGGTCGGAGAAGGAGGCGTCGGGTGAAATAGTGATGGATGTTGAAAAGTGGAAGGGTGAAAGAAGAAGGCAACGCCACGGGAGAGATGAAGGTGCGCGTGCGCGTCTCGATGGTCAGATTGCGCCATTGAGAAAGAAATATAAATGTCGTAAGATATTATAGACATAACCGAAAGCATTAACTTAAAATATATGTAGAATGGTGAGAACAGAACAAGGCATCGGAGAAATCGCGGGTGATATGGAAGTACAAACGACGTCGAGTAAACCATCTACGAATATTTCCTCTCTCGGCTCCATTCCAGTTAACCCCATTGCAACCTTTTTGTTACACGGCGGATATATGCCACGCGCGGTGCCATGGCTGTGCTAATCATCAGCGAGGCCCGTAAGCCGCACAGGACAGTGCCTTGAAGTGGGCCAAGCACATCGGATTGGCACAGTACAGCAGCACAGCGGCACAGCGAGGCCGAGCACAGCACAGCAGTGCAGCGGCACAGCGAGGCCGGGCACAGCACAGCGGCACAGCGAGACAGGGCACAGTACAGCAGCACAGCGACACAGCGAGGCCGGGCACAGCACAGCGGCACAGCGGCACAGCGGCACAGCGAGGCCGAGCACAGCACAGCAGCACAGCAGCACAGCGGCACAGCGAGGCAGGGCACAGCACAGCAGCACAGCGACACAGCGAGGCCGGGCACAGCACAGCGGCACAGCGGCACAGCGGCACAGCGAGGCCGAGCACAGCACGACTGCCGGCGGCCCGGCATGACCATCTGCCCCGCCTCTACCCAGCGCGCGCGCCGATCGCCAGCTGCTGTTTACACTCAGTGGCGTCGTCCAAAACAAAGCCGGCGGTGCGCCAGCTTGCCGATCTGGCGCCAGTTCGCCGTCGCAACATGCAACGGCGTCACGACGCGTCAGTCGCACGCCAAGGCCGGCGAGCCGTGGCGCGCGCGCCGCCCGCTAAATGGCCGGCTTTCAGCGGCGGCCGATTAAGCTCTCGGCTCGAACGTCATCGGACGGTGACGCCCATTGACGGATAATTCCCGTCGTTATCTCGGACGTCGGTAAAATCTGGCATAGCCCGTCGGGATTAGTCGGGAACAATGGGCGGCCGGTGAGCGCGGCGGCGGCGGCGGCGCGCTGTCGGCGCGTGACGCCGGCTCTTTTTCCCCGCTCGGCCGCCGCCGAAAGTGACGCCGCCGGCGCTCGCCAGCTCGTCTTCGGCGACGCTCCGCTGACGCGTCACAACATTTCCAGTGACGTCACAACACTGCACGTCAGTGTCGTCGTAGCATTACGCGTCAGAGATGGCGAAACGCCACGCACTCGGTGGATATTTTTTGTGTTTTTGTTGATGTTAATGCAAAACCAACAGTTCTTAGAATATAGATAGAGCGGTAGCAAAACCCGAACGAGTCTACTTCCGTGTGTATGCGGGACACGTTCATCTGTGTGACCCGACGTGACCCGATCCGGTCAGGACCCGGCCGACCGTCACACTTTTGAAACTTGATAATTTCTTTGTTGAAGTGCTTCAGGTTCTAATTCCGTAACCCAGACTTCGACCTACTCTTTTAGGATATATTTTTGGGCAATTTCATCGCAATGCTTTCATCAAATGCTCGCATTGTTTGTTCAAAGAAAGCGTTTTCTATCCTAACTTAGCCCGTGCACATTGGAACCGCAACCGGCCGACCGGCCGTCGGTGGCATACCACGTGGCCTGCATGCCCTGATGCATGGTGACTGTGTGTCCTGAGGCCGGGCCACTCACTGCATGACCAGTGTCAGTCCGATGGAGGACATCGCGCTGGACGATATTGGCAGCATTGAACAGGAAGATTGCAGGGAAAAACAATCGTGATCCGCTGTGGCACCTATGCTAACTCGACAGCCTACAGTGACGTCACACGAGCCTACAGTGATGTCATGCGTGCCTACAGTGACGTCACGCACGTACCTACACAAGTGACGGTAACAACACCGTACACCAGTGACGGTAGCAACACTATGCGCCATGGGCATCACACGTGCCTACAGAGGCGCAGCCAAGGGGGCGCGCCCCCTCCCCTAGGAACTAAAAATATACTAGATCGAACAGGACATTTTGAGAACCATGGAAAAGTAGAACTTTCGGCGCGCGAAGCGCTCGAAAGCGTTTTCTGAGTGATGCAATTTTGTACTCGCTTCCCTCACCCCTTAAGAAAATCGTGGCTGCGTCACTACGTGCCTACACCAGTGACGGCAACAGCACCGTACACCAGTGACGTCACACGTCCTACACCGGTGACGGCATGTCGTGCTGCAGGGGTGCCAGATTCCCGGGTTGGCCGCCCCAGCACCAGCACTAGCACCGGTCTAAAACCAGCACGTCCAGCACCAGCACCAGCACCAGCACCGGTCTAGGACCAGCACGCCCAGCACCAGCACCAGCACCGGTCTAGGACCAACACGCCCCAGCAGCGGGTCCGGAAGTGACCTGCACTAGCGGCAGGTCAGACGCCAACACATTCCTTGCTCTCACTCGGCAACAGCTGATCGTTGCCACAACACACCCAGTCGTATACCCACTGCAGGCTTCACCATGCATGCCGCCATGCCGCTTCGCAAAACTTCGCCGAATTTCGCAAGATTTAACCGGCCCAAAACAGTGTCAGTGTTTCCGCTGCCCCTTTCCGAATCCTTCCGAGGTGGGCAAAGCAGGAGGCTGAAGCTGAGCTTACATTAATTTCGAAATTAGCAAGCCCATGCTACTTCGGACCGCACCCAGAAGTAAATATCATTCAAATAGCAATAACTGTTCATCATCAACATACATAGTTTTTTTTCCATTTATTCGCTGGTCTCTTGTCCCATTTCTCTTCTATTTGGTCAGTCGACATGAGTTGTTTATTTCTCTCACTACCAGCTGCGAATGGGTAATCACGCCGCCAGCGCTGGACCGTAGCATTGGCCGCGAGCGTCAAGGCCGCAAGATCGATCTATTTCAGCGGTCGGCAAGTCGTTTGTGACGACTAAGCACCAACAAGCCGCTCAGTGTGGGAACTTTTGGAGCGGCTCCCACGTGAGGGGCTCTCAGTGGCAGCGGTCCATTCGAGTTGGTGGTACATGGGTGGCGGCCACTGCTGGGAGTTCTGCGACCTGGCGCTTTGGTGGCGGTGGAGGGTTCTGTGGTGGTTTCGGTGTGGTGTGATTCGTCCGCTGAGGTAGCTTTAGCTTGAGAGGGAACTTGGCGTCAGGTATGCGGATACATTGAAAACAAACATGGGCATTGATATAGCTAACGCTAGAGTACATCAGGGAGAGGTGAATGTGCTGTGTTCATGACATGCTTAACCATTTTGATCGATGGCACAGGAGTAAACTCCAGTGGAAAGCGGAAGAAATCTGACTAGACGTGCCATGGTGTTAACTACGGCGAATATTGCGAAATCCGCAAAGCAGAAGCTGTCTCGCATTTCACCAGCACGCGTCCGGAAATGACGCTGACACGGCGCACCGACTTGTTGGAACGGTTTGTGTGACGTCGCCGTCAGGGCCGTGGCGACTATGACGGAACTTGTCCTACATTTTCTCAATGCCGTCCCGATGGCGGTCGGTCATGATCCGTCCCGATGGCGGTCGTGATCCTGTCGGCGGTGCAGTCGGTCGTCGGCTCGCTCGCTGGCCCGTCACGGCGCGCTTCTGTATGATTCGTCCATGATTTCACAATTGGCCGGAATAATGGCCGACCGATGACGCTGCTTGTATCGTATGACGCCATCGTAGGCCACTGTACGCCATCGTAGGCCATCGTAATGACAAGGATGCACGTGACGCTGGGCCGTCGAGCCACTGATTACACCTCCGGCTGCCGTTTCACCAGACCACCAGACGGTCACGTGACTCAACGGCCACCAGTTGCATTCGATTGCTACTCAGAATGTGAAGCAATTAGTCTGATTTGTGCACGCTACATTGTACATTGAAGGCAAGGAATGACAACAACAATAACGGGAAAGCCGGATGAAGAAGTATATGAATTCATTCGAAAATGCGCGAACATTTGACGGGGCAAATAAATTCTGCTGCATTTAAGGTTAGAGAATATATCGCCTTACATAAGACAGTCATTATAGGCTCATGAGGGTAATGCTAGGAACGGTCTGAATTATAGACTCATGATGGCAACGCTAGGAGCGGTCTGGATTATAGACTCATAAGGGTAACGCTAGGAGCTGTCTCAATTATATGCAACCACAATGTTGATTTTATGGTGAAAAATGATTACACACAGGGACATCTCACCTCGTCTTTCCCTGCACAGCTCAAGGGACTTCTGATGATTTTATTGCTTGATATCCAAAAATTTACCCACGATGATTCGCACCCACACCTGCTCAAAAACCAACCTGGCATTGTTCCACTTCAACTTCCTGTGACCATATGCAAACATCATATCGACAGTTTGTCGCGAAATATACTAATACAAATAATGGCGGTGGACATTGGACATTGAAATTATCCTTCTATCCATACTTGCAACATTGGAGATTGGGGTATGTTTCATTGGCAAGCGTGTCGGAAAATGGAACATCTGCTATTAGTACGGCAACGATTGCAGCATGGGTGTTGAGGAATTCGACAGAGTCCCGCGGCGCCGAAGCCGACAAAGACAGCGACACGAGCCGCCGCGGTGCAGAGTCCCGGCCACCCTCCTGCCTCGTGTCAACGTCCTCACACAACGGCGTCCACGGCGCCAGCGCACACTCGGTCCGACACCGCCCTCAAAGTGGCCGCAAGTCCTCGCCGGCCACCTCCACTGTGCAGAATCGCCGATTAGACCGCGTAGCGCACTCGTAAATAGCGCGACCAGTCGCGGCGCAGGAGCGGTTGCGTAAGGTGCGGGCATAGACCGTGCACAGCACACTCGACGGCCGCCCAGATACGATGCTGCACCACTGGACACTGAACACTGTACACCGGACAGTGGGCACTGGACAGTGGGCACTGGACAGTGGGCACTGGACAGTGGACACTGAACACTGTACACTGGACAGTGGGCACTAGACAGTGGGCACTGGACACTGGGCACTAGAAACTGGACATTGGACACTGGATACCGGCCGACACCCTGGACACTGGACACCGGACAGTTTCCTCGTGCATAGCGCCGCTTTGTGGGAGCACCTGCAGGTGGAATGCACCACCACTTGGCCGCTTTGTCCATTCTTCTGCGTACATTAGCACACACTGCGATGGTGCACAACAGTCGACTCAGAGACCAATGGTTTGCACCGGCCGTTGGGAGGACACCCTCTGGCATCTGGTCCCCAGGGAGGCATCTGGTCGGTAGCAGGTCGGGGTAAACAGCGACTGAGGGGAACAGCAGGAGCACAGTAAAAGTGGGGCAGGCAGCAGGGTTAGCGGACAATAAGCTGATAATGGCGATACACAGATAGCAGCCCTTGCCATTCCGAGACTTGGGAGCTACGAATGGTAGCGGGGAACATAGGAAGGTAAATTGCCGGCAATAACGTAGATAATGACTGACGGTGCGTCTACATTACTCCGAAATTGAAATTGGCACAGGGGTGGCCAGTTTCAGTCTACATCGACTCGAAATTGAGCATCCAAGTTGACAGGCCAGCGTCACTTAACGAGCCTGCCTCCTCCCTATCCACACCAGCCGCACTCGCAAATCCCATATGAAGTTATCGAAGTCCCACAAAGTCGCACACAAAGGGGATTTATCCGGAGGCATGAGTGGTGCGACACCAGCGGGGGGCTGTGTGGTGTGACCCCAGCGGGGGACTGTGGGATGCGAATTTCCAGCGGAGGGCTGTGAGATGCGACCCCAGCGTTTCTGAGAAGGCTGAGTCACTGCTGGTTCCAGTGGACTATCATCATCAGACGCCGATATCACGAGAACAATGTGTTCGAAGGTGCACGGGCATCTGGCAAGGTCAGTCTGCATGGTCCGCACCACTTGTCATCTCACATCTGGCAAGGTCAGTCTGCATGGTCCGCACCACTTGTCATCTCACATCTGGCAAGGTCAGTCTGCATGGTCCGCACCACTTGTCATCTCACATCTGGCAAGGTCAGTCTGCATGGTCCGCACCACTTGTCATCTCACATCTGGCAAGGTCAGTCTGCATGGTCCGCACCACTTGTCATCTCACATCTGGCAAGGTCAGTCTGCATGGTCCGCACCACTTGTCATCTCACATCTGGCAAGGTCAGTCTGCATGGTCCGCACCACTTGTCATCTCACATCTGGCAAGGTCAGTCTGCATGGTCCGCACCACTTGTCATCTCACATCTGGCAAGGTCAGTCTGCATGGTCCGCACCACTTGTCATCTCACATCTGGCAAGGTCAGTCTGCATGGTCCGCACCACTTGTCACGCTCCCTCACCGCCATCAAACACGCTATAATCAGCGTCGGCAACGAAAACACTGCTGGACGTAACTCAGCTGGCCCCGCGCTCAATTAACTTGCGTGTGAATGTTTGCCAGCTGGTGCCCCGACTGTGAATGTTTGCCAGCTGGTGCTCCGACTGTGAATGTTTGCCAGCTGGTGCCCCGACTGTGAATGTATGCCAGCTGGCACCCCGACTGTGAATGTTTGCCAGCTGGTGCCCCGACTGTGAATGTATGCCAGCTGGTGCCCCGACTGTGAATGTATGCCAACTGGTGCCCCGACTGTGAATGTATGCCAGCTGGCACCCAGACTGTGAATGTATGCTAGCTGGTGCCCCGACTGTGAATGTTTGCCAGTTGGTACCCCGACTGTGAATGTATGCCAGCTGGTACCCCGACTGTAAATGTATGCCAGCTGGTGCCCCGACTGTGAATGTATGCTAGCTGGTGCCCTGACTGTCAATGTATGCCAGCTGGTGCCCGACTGTGAATGTATGCTAGCTGGTGCCCCGACTGTGAATGTATGCCAGTTGGTGCCCCGACTGTGAATGTATGCTAGCTGGTGCCCCGACTGTGAATGTATGCCAGCTGGTGCCCCGACTGTGAATGTATGCCAGCTGGTGCCCCGACTTGATGTATGCCAGCTGGTGCCCCGACTTGAATGTGCACTGTGAATGTATGCCAGCTGGTGCCCCGACTGTGAATGTATGCCAGCTGGTGCCCCGACTGTGAATGTATGCCAGCTGGTGCCCCGACTGTGAATGTATGCCAGCTGGTGCCCCGACTGTGAATGTATGCCAGCTGGTGCCCCGACTGTGAATGTATGCCAGCTGGTGCCCCGACTGTGAATGTATGCCAGCTGGTGCCCCGACTGTGTATGCCAGCTGGTGCCCCGACTGTGAATGTATGCCAGCTGGTGCCCCGACTGGGTTCACGGGCCCGGCGCAGCGGGCTGGCGATGTTCGGCCGAGCTGGTAGCGAGTGTCGGTGTCGATGGCCACCGGTCAGTGACGTCGAACACTGACCTCTAGCTACTGATCTCCAAATGCCAGTATCCAGCCGATGACCTCCATGCGCTGACCTTTGGTTATTGACCTCTAGCTGCTGACCTCTGGTTGCTACCTTCTCAACACTGATCCATAGCCACTGACCTCTTGTCGTTCACCTCTAGCTGCTGATGTCTAGTTGCTACCATCTCAACACTGATATATGGCCACTGGCATCTAGTCGTTGACCTCTAGCTGCTGACCGCTGGTTGCCAACCTCTCAACACTGATCTATAGCGATTGTCCTCTGGTCACTAGCGTCCAGCCATTAACCGCGAACCATTGACTGCCAGTCACCGACGCCTAGCCATTGACCTCCAGCCGCTGACCCTGCTGACGTCACGCCGACGGTCGGCCTGAATGGCAGCGGTGCTGGTGAAGCAGCGGCCTACCCCTGGTCAACGCTCGCGAGCACATCGGCGGGTGGCCGACACCGGCACCGGCCGACACTGACCCTGCTGACGTCACGCCGACGGTCGGCCTGAATGGCAGCGGTGCTGGTGAAGCAGCGGCCTACCCCTGGTCAACGCTCGCGAGCACATCGGCGGCTGGCCGACACCGGCACGTTGGCCCGTGCCGACGGAGAACAATGGCCGCCGTGTAGCTGGTCATCGGCGTACTGACGACAGTCGAGGTGCAGCAGAACAGATGGAAAACAGCGGAGGTGCAGCGGGACAGACGGAAAACAGTCGAGGTGCAGCAGAACAGATGGAAAACAGTCGAGGTGCAGTAGGACCAAAGAAAAACAGCTGAGCGTCAGGGACAGTACAGTTAACTGGACGGCGAGTGTAGAAGTGGACAGAGAAGATAAAACCGATCAGTCTGGATAGAGCTGATCAATCTGGGCAGTGTTCCTTCGGTCTGGGCAGTGGTCCTTCAGTCTGGATGTTGGTCGGCAAGCCTGGGCAGTGGCCGGTAACGGGTCAAAGGCTGGAGAAGTACAACAAACGTCAGTCATAGCAAGCCGATATTCTCCTCGAAGTGAGACCCAATATGAAGCATTGATCATCCGGTGCAATGCTGATTGCCTAGAGTATCTCCATTATGCGGCTAGCACGAAGGTGTGAAGGTGTGTATGGTGTCCGTTGTCTACTGGCAATTGTCTACTGATTCTCCGGTCCACATTCTACAGTCCATCGTCGGTCACTGAATTACTCATCCTCTGTCCACTATCCACCGTCACTGTCCACTATCCACCATCACTGTCCACCATCCACCGCTACCGTCCACCATCCACCGTCACTGTCTACTATTATCCGTCACTGTCCACCATTATACGTCACTGTCCACTATCCACCGTCACTGTCCACTATCCACCGTCACTGTCCATTATCCACCGTCACTGTCCACCATCCACCGTCACTGTCCACCATCCACCGCTACCGTCCACCATCCACCGTCACTGTCTACTATTATCCGTCACTGTCCACCATTATACGTCACTGTCCACCATTATACGTCACTGTCCACTATCCACCGTCACTGTCCACTATCCACCGTCACTGTCCACCATCCACCGTCACTGTCCACCATCCACCGTCACCGTCTACTGTCCACCGTCACTGTCCACCATCCACCATCACCGTCCACTATCCACCGTCACTGTCCACTATTCACCGTCACTGTCCACTATCCACCGTCACTGTTCACTATCCACCGTTACCGTCCACTATCTACCGTCATCGTCCGCCATCCACTGAGCTGCTCCTGAAGTTCAATCGCCACTGGAATTTCCGGATACGCCGTTCACATCGTATTTCACACAATCCAGTGCAGAATGCAACGGGCGAGCAGCCGCATTAAAGGCACCGGGGTGTCATACGAGCGGAACATCGGAGAATCGTCCCCTTTGTCCCAGCGCAGTAGCATGACGACACCGTTTCTTCCCGTACAGATGGCTATCACCGGCGACATACTTAGATGGTGAACAGTGGATAATAGGGCGGATGGATGGCTGATGTGTGCACAGATAGAACATCGATGAGGATATTGCCACCAGGCACACCGCAATAGAACGCTAACTCATTGTGCAGTGACATCAAATCTTGCACGGATCATCGCGCTATGAAAGGACCAATCAGCGGACAGACAGAGGCTGCACCATTCCAAACACCCAACAGCCAGAGCATCCGCGGTCGCCCACCTTATTCGAGAAGCCTCGAGTTCTACACCGAGGGGCACACCGGCGCCTGCTGGGCAGTGTTTGCCAACAGCAGTGTGGAAGCTGTCTGACCGGCCGTGATCGGCGCTGGTACCGGACACGACGCAGACTCGTCATGGAAACGTCATCGGCGGGCAGAACTTGGACGGCCGGAGACTCCAGCTGTCAGGATCAGGATCAGGACCACGGTCATGGTCATGGTCATGGTCATGGTCATGGTCAGGAGCAGGTCAGGAGCAGGATCAGGACCAGGTGAGACAGTCACGATGGACAGACGAGGTGGGTCAGCCAGCTCGACCCTGTGACAGGCGAGCTCGTGCCGCCCGGTGACGAGTTCCGGGAGCGGGTGACCGCACCATCACGGCGTGTCACGGCCACCTGTGACGTCACCGAGTGTCACGGTCGTGACGTCACAGGCGTGACGCGACTCGACGCCGGAATCGAAAGCAAAAAGTGCAAGTCTGCTCGGTGGTGCGGGCGTGCGGTTAAGCTGGGATACGCGCGGGACGCGGTGAGTCGAGCCCGGCCCACCGAGGTCCGGTCAGAAGCGGTCAGTGTATACTTGAGGTCAGGCTGGGATACGCGCGGGACGCGGTGAGTCGGGCCCGGCCCGCCGAGTTCCGGTCAGGAGCGGTCAGTGTAGACTTGAGGTCAGGCTGGGATACGCGCGGGACGCGGTGAGTCGAGCCCGGCCCACCGAGGTCCGGTCAGGAGCGGTCAGTGTATACTTGAGGTCAGGCTGGGATACGCGCGGGACGCGGTGAGTCGGGCCCGGCCCGCCGAGTTCCGGTCAGGAGCGGTCAGTGTAGACTTGAGGTCAGGCTGGGATACGCGCGGGACGCGGTCAGTCGAGCCCGGCCCACCGAGGTCCGGTCAGGAGCGGTCAGTGTATACTTGAGGTCAGGCTGGGATACGCGCGGGACGCGGTGAGTCGGGCCCGGCCCGCCGAGTTCCGATCAGGAGCGGTCAGTGTAGACTTGAGGTCAGGCTGGGATACGCGCGGGACGCGGTGAGTCGGGCCCGGCCCGCCAAGCTCACTTTAAGTACCATCCACCGTTAGAATATATTATTTGGGATCAGGTTTCGAGAAGCACAGCTAGCGAGTACATCCTGTCTGACGACTATTCTGGTATCCTAGTGGCATTCCTTTTTGCTAGTTTTTGCACGTTATAGGCGACTGGTATTGCTGCCGGCGAATTTGAGGACGACTGAAGGAAGCATTGTAAAATAATATGACAAGCGCTCCACCTCATAACTATGCATGATACTATGGTTGCTAGTTTCTTTTTGTTCATGCAGTGTTCACAGAAGTAATATTAGGTTAGCCCACATTAATGCCGTAATTCATAACATGTTTCGCATAGTTTATGACAGAGCCCACACGACAACGAAAAATGTCACTCAGACTGTAAAATACCCGGACAGCGCCGATTGATTTACAGTATTAAATGACACAGAACAGCACTGAGGGTAAATTCAGGGCACTGCAGGTTAGGTAAGTTCAGGGCAGGTCACAAGTTTCACTCCAGGTACACACAGGCGACTTGAATGGCCAATTTACAGACAATTGCAAAACAATACAAGGGTCATACGCCCCAGTCCTTGTGGCATGCGAGATGGCTCGACGGCTATCCTGACGGCGGCACTTCCGGCGAACGGCACCCCTGCCAACGGAATCGGCACCCCTGCCAACGGCACCCCTGCCAACGGCACCCCTGCCAACGGAATCAACGGCACCCCTGCCAACGGCACCCCTGCCAACGGAATCCTGTACGGCACTGCCAGGAAACCAGTTGTGCAGTGCGAGGAATGGGACCAGCGCCGGCAGCGTCACCCCAGCCGGCCGGGCAGGTGAGACGGCACACACACACACACACACACACACACACACACACACACACACACACACACACACACACACACACACACACACACACACACACACACACACACACACACAAAGGGCGGCCATTCACACCCCGGCACGGGCGCGCGCGCACACAGTACCTGGCGTTGTCTCCCTCCGCATGGCCGCCCACCCACAAAGCTGATGCCGCTACTCGACTCGGAAGCACCTCCGCCCCGGAGAAACCTCGCCGGCCGCGCCGAAACACTGACTGGCCGGCGCGACTCGGACCGCGGCACCGGAAGCTCAGATGAGTCATCGCGACACCGAGACGAGTCGGGGTGCCCAGGGGGCGGTCCGCCCGCCCACTCGTTGCCACACCGAGACGAGTCGGGGTGCCCAGGGGGCGGTCCGCCCGCCCACTCGTTGCCACACCGAGACGAGTCGGGGTGCCCAGGGGGCGGTCCGCCCGCCGACTCGTTGCCACACCGCAAAGGAGAGCTGGTGACGGTATGACGCTCGTAAGCACCTCGAGGGCTGCCGAGCCGCCACCGCCGCGGCCGCTCTAACGTGATGATGACGGCAACTGTGCCTCACACCGGCTGACCGCCGAGGTCAGCTGGCGCTCACCAGCGTCACGGGTCGCTGACATTCCCGGCCAACACGCCACCGTTAGCTTCCACCGTGAGCCGACTTACGGCGGGTCGGACACGCGTGCCACTGATCTGAGGTGTGATGATAACAGGCTGACACACCGTCAGCTTCTACCGTGAGCCGACTTACGGACACGCGTGCCACTGATCTGAGACATGACGGAGGATTCACAAACAAAAGCAGACGGACACCATCGACAGTCGGCTGGCCTGATAGTGACAAGCTCATCGCTGCTGCCTCCAAGGTCGTCGTCGCGACGCCACTGGCTGCTACCGGAAGTACGGCAGGCGTGGGTCAGCCCGGAGGTTAGAGCGGGTCAGATGGGGTCAGTGTGAGGTCGCTGGCTTGGCGGGATATGACAAAACGTGGCGGCACACACCGCTGAGCCACGCAGTCTCACCGGGTATTTGTGAAATTTATGAAGGATTAAATCAACGCTGTGTGGAAATGGATGACTTCATTGTCCACGCGCAGATCGTTTCTCGTGCCCGGGCGGTAGCTCGTGCTACGACCGTGACACCCCCTCTCCCGCAGCACATCCCCGCTCTTTGTCCGTGACCGTCACGCTCACGAGACGGCCGGGTCAGGATCAGGATCAGGATCAGGATCAGCACGGCTCATGGTCAGGGGAGGGTCGGCCCGGAGATACCGTCACCGTCAGCGCTGCTGACCCAGACGCCCCTGACCGGATGCCAGTCACAGGTGACGTCACGGGTGATGAGGACCGGGCAGAGCCGGCCAGACTGACCACTGACCAGTCTGGCCGGCTCCGAGACCAGTCGAGGGGCGCGGCGGCGGCGCACGCGTCGAATTCCGACGCGTTCAGCGCGAGCGACTATTCGAAGGACATTCCAGTCGCTGGAGGAGGCAGCACCCTCAGACGGAAGATATTCCGGTCGTTGGAGGAGACAGCACCCGCAGACGGAAGCAGGGCCTGGACGCTGAGTGGAAAAAAAACAGGTGGCGTAGTAACTCGAGAGAGACAGAGAGTCAGAGGGTCAGACAGTCAGAGAGTCAGAGAGTCAGAGAGATAGAGAAAGAGAGAGAGAGAGGGAGAGGGGAGAACGAAAGAGAGGAATAGGGTGAGATAGGGAAAGAGGGAATAAAAGCACGGTCTCTCACTGATTATCGGTGCCATGGGTGTGGTCCTGGTCGGTACCATGGGTGTGGTCCTGGTCGGTACCATGGACGTGGCCCTGGTCGGTACCATGGGTGTGGTCCTGGTCGGTACCATGGGTGTGGTCCTGGTCGGTACCATAGGTGTGGTCCTGGTCGGTACCATGGACGTGGCCCTGGTCGGTACCATGGGTGTGGTCCTGGTCGGTACCCTGGGTGTGGTATCTGGGTGTATTATCGGTACCATGGTGTGGTCTTGGTCGGTACCATGGTGCGGTCCTGGTCGGTACCATGGGTGTGGTCCTGGTCGGTACCATGGACGTGGCCCTGGTCGGTATCATGGGTGTGGTCCTGGTCGGTGCCAGCGGCGCGCATTGGCACCGTTCGGACGGTGCCAATGCGCGCCTCATTAGCCGGTCCGGCTGGCCAGCCGTGTTAGAAAGTCAGCCGTGACGCGGCCAGTGCCCTCGTTGGCCGTGCATACAACCGCACCGACCTGTCTCATTGGGTCTGCACTGTAGGTCGGCGCCGGGTGAGGATGTTCTGCCGCTGCTGGAGGCACTATTTTGCCGCGATCCGCCTCGTGCTTGACCTCTTTTTCATGCAAATGCGCAGAGCCGGCGAGTCGCTGAGCCGACTGGACAAGCGGCCATTCATTAGGGGGCGGTCATGTACAGTGGGAGAACAGGGACACTGGCCGACATTGGCCCATTGTGAGTTGGCGTCGCCGCATTCCTGGCGGCCACAAAAACCCACCGCCAGCCCATGAATCTCACCACGCATAAGGAATAAATGTCACACAGGTCGGGGACGGTGGTGGGTATCGGAGCTGGGGGGGGGCGACCGAGCAGTGCCAACTGGAAAGTGTTGAGTCCTATTTACGGCAGGCCGGACGGCCGCAAAAACGCGCCGGCTTCTTTGTGCCGACCGCACGTCGCCGGACGGCTGCCGGCCGCGGCCTGGCCTGTGTGTCGCCCTGCCGTCAGCCGACTGGACCCGCCGGACGGCTGCCGGCCGCGGCCTGGCCTGTGTGTCGCCCTGCCGTCAGCCGACTGGACCCGCCGGACGGCTGCCGGCCGCGGCCTGGCCTGTGTGTCGCCCTGCCGTCAGCCGACTGGACCCGCCGGACGGCTGCCGGCCGCGGCCCGGCCTGTGTGTCGCCCTGCCGTCAGCCGACTGGACCCGCCGGACGGCTGCCGGCCGCGGCCCGGCCTGTGTGTCGCCCTGCCGTCAGCCGACTGGACCCGCCGGACGGCTGCTGGCCGCGGCCCGGCCTGTGTGTCGCCCTGCCGTCAGCCGACTGGACCCGCCGGACGGCTGCTGGCCGCGGCCCGGCCTGTGTGTCGCCCTGCCGTCAGCCGACTGGACCCGCCGGACGGCTGCCGTCCGCGGCCTGGCCTGTGTGTCGCCCTGCCGTCAGCCGACTGGACCCGCCGGACGGCTGCTGGCCGCGGCCCGGCCTGTGTGTCGCCCTGCCGTCAGCCGACTGGACCCGCCGGACGGCTGCCGGCCGCGGCCCGGCCTGTGTCGCCCTGCCGTCAGCCGACTGGACCCGCCGGACGGCTGCCGGCCGCGGCCCGGCCTTGTGTCGCCCTGCCGTCAGCCGACTGGACCCGCCGGACGGCTGCCGGCCGCGGCCCGGCCTGTGTGTCGCCCTGCCGTCAGCCGACTGGACCCGCCGGACGGCTGCTGGCCGCGGCCTGGCCTGTGTGTCGCCCTGCCGTCAGCCGACTGGACCCGCCGGACGGCTGCTGGCCGCGGCCTGGCCTGTGTGTCGCCCTGCCGTCAGCCGACTGGACCCGCCGGACGGCTGCTGGCCGCGGCCTGGCCTGTGTGTCGCCCTGCCGTCAGCCGACTGGACCCGCCGGACGGCTGCCGGCCGCGGCCTGGCCTGTGTGTCGCCCTGCCGTCAGCCGACTGGGCCCGCCGGACGGCTGCCGGCCGCGGCCTGGCCTGTGTGTCGCCCTGCCGTCAGCCGACTGGACCCGCCGGACGGCTGCCGGCCGCGGCCTGGCCTGTGTGTCGCCCTGCCGTCAGCCGACTGGACCCGCCGGACGGCTGCCGGCCGCGGCCTGGCCTGTGTGTCGCCCTGCCGTCAGCCGACTGGACCCGCCGGACGGCTGCCGGCCGCGGCCTGGCCTGTGTGTCGCCCTGCCGTCAGCCGACTGGACCCGCCGGACGGCTGCCGGCGCAGACGGACCCACATCGCCCTCAGTTGCCGGCGTGAGCGCGCCTCCGTCGACGGTGGCGGCTGCTGGCCGCCGTCTGCGCCGCTCGCGGGTCATCATCAGCATGCAAGGCCTCACCTGCGGCCCGCCTGCAGCCCGCCTGCGGCCCGCCTTCGGCTGACCTATGCCACACCCGCGGCCCCGGCCGGCGCGTCTGGCCCGGCGATGAAAGCCGAGCACAGTCGTGACGCCGACCGGCGACCGACGGTGTCACGTGTCACGTGTCACGGCCCGCCGGCTGCCGCACGTGACGTCACGGCCATCTGGTGCGCCTCGTCAGCCGATGTCGATCGGTCGTGCGCGCCGACGGCGGGCCGATCGCGCGGCGCGGAGACAAAGGCCGGCGACGCGGCGGGACGTGAGAAGCAGGCACACATCCCGCGGTGGGAGGTGTCGCGGTGGGACATGAGAAGCAGGCACACATCCCGCGGTGGGAGGTGTTGCGGTGGGGCACATTCCCAGTCCTATCCAGACCGTGTGCTAAATATCCAGCTACAACTGCAGGGGCCCAGAGATCTCGCTACGACAAAGTGAGAATGGTAGGTCATTAACATAGGAAAAAAGAGAGCATGAAAGGAAGCACATAGCATCACATGAAGTTCGCCGAACATGTGCATGTCTGTTACACCGTGTGACATTGTGTTAAGTATAGATATATATTGCAATGTGTAGTACATGTTATGTTCTAGTACGTGCATGCTTTTAATGCAAACTTCATGTGGTGTAAACAATCTACGTCCTGTTTATTTTTGTTAACACGTATTCTTTAGACTCATTCACTATGTAGTAAATGTTTGTTCTATTAAATGTATGCTCTTAATGCAAACTTCATGTGGTGTAAAAAACCTATGTCCTGTTTATTTTTGTTAACGCCTATTCTTCAGACTCATTCACCATGTAGTACATGTATGTTCTAGTAAGTGTTATGCTCTTAATGCAAACTTCATGTGGTGTAAAAAAACCTATGTCCTGCCTTTTTTTTGTTAACACGTACTCTTCAGGCTCCTTCACTGTTTATTTTGCAGTAATATTCACTTTCCACACGCAGATTCGGCTCCAGATGAAATATCATGAAAAGCTTACTGAGGCTTAGTGTCCTTTGTCGGCTACGCGTACCATGTTGCTCGCTGTCGTCAATTCGACACTGCGACAGTGTGCTTAGTAGCGAGGATGGCGGTGGCGAATGTGTATGTCCGTCCGATGGTTGTCGGCTGCCCTCTGGACGTGCTTCGCGCGCAGAGGAGCAACAGTCACCGTGACGTCCTCAGCTGGGGTGTGACGTCACACACCGGGAGCATGTGGAATGCGGGCGACAACGGAAAACAGACGACGTCAAGGTTATCTGGCAGGCCTGCCCAGCCAGCCGCACAGTCGGCCGACAACTCGGGAAACATCGAGGCCCAAGGCAAAGGCACTAACATGTCCGAGGCTTGCATGGCGGGCTGGAGCTCTGTTCCGAACCGTCTTCTAGTCAGTGACATGAATGCGCGCCACTCCTTCAGAATGAGGTAAATGAGTTGTATGCACTAATATTTTCTTCGTTCTGATGTTCTAAGGAAGCGTGTGGTACTTTTCCAATATCAGTTATTATTGCGAGCAATACAAATTAGAATGCAATACTTCTCGCAATGGCTGCCGAAGGCTGTGTTTAGGTTGTGCAAAAATATAATTTAGTGTGATTTTAGGCTTGGAGGAGTAGGGTGTGTTCGAAAACAATTCCTCCCTAGCAATGTCAAGGGAATGTGTAGAAGCAATTTTAAGGCAGCAGGTTAAACAGGTCCATAGCAATAGCAAGAAACAGGGAAACCTGTTTATACTAGTTGCCAGGCCTGAGGCTCTTGGGTTTGAGAAGGTTCCCAAGCCCTGTATGAGAATAAGAGAGCCTGTGTATGCCAATAGTGCAGTTACCGTGTCAATAATGACCGCCCCACCCACAATTGCGGTCATTAGTGACTCAGCCTGGAATTAGCAGGCTTCATATTCGTAATGCTATTGGCAGTGGCGGCCAAAGGGAGACGTTGCAGGCCAGCGAAGTACGGGACGGGTGCAGCCGGTGGAGACCCTCAGCACTCTGCCGGGGCGAGTCGCCACTGCCCGAGGTACGGGACGGGTGCAGCCGGTGGAGACCCTCAGCAGGACACTCTGCCGGGGCGAGTCGCCACTGCCCGAGGTACGGGACGGGTGCAGCCGGTGGAGACCCTCAGCAGGACACTCTGCCGGGGCGAGTCGCCACTGCCCGAGGTACGGGACGGGTGTAGCCGGTGGAGACCCTCAGCACTCTGCCGGGGCGAGTCGCCACTGCCCGAGGTACGGGACGGGTGCAGCCGGTGGAGACCCTCAGCAGGACAGTCTGCCCGGGCGAGTCGCCACTGCCCGAGGTACGGGACGGGTGCAGCCGGTGGAGACCCTCAGCAGGACACTCTGCCGGGGCGAGTCGCCACTGCCCGAGGTACGGGACGGGTGCAGCCAGTGGAGACCCTCAGCAGGACACTCTGCCGGGGCGAGTCGCCACTGCCCGAGGTACGGGACGGGTGCAGCCAGTGGAGACCCTCAGCAGGACACTCTGCCGTGGCGAGTCGCCACTGCCCGAGGTACGGGACGGTGCAGCCGGTGGAGACCCTCAGCACTCTGCCGGGGCGAGTCGCCACTGCCCGAGGTACGGGACGGGTGCAGCCGGTGGAGACCCTCAGCAGGACACTCTGCCGGGGCGAGTCGCCACTGCCCGAGGTACGGACGGGTGTAGCCAGTGGAGACCCTCAGCAGGACACTCTGCCGGGGCGAGTCGCCACTGCCCGAGGTACGGGACGGGTGCAGCCAGTGGAGACCCTCAGCAGGACACTCTGCCGTGGCGAGTCGCCACTGCCCGAGGTACGGGACGGGTGCAGCCAGTGGAGACCCTCAGCAGGACACTCTGCCGGGGCGAGTCACCACTGCCCGAGGTACGGGACGGGTGCAGCCGGTGGAGACCCTCAGCACTCTGCCGGGGCGAGTCGCCACTGCCCGAGGTACGGGACGGGTGCAGCCGGTGGAGACCCTCAGCAGGACACTCTGCCGGGGCGAGTCGCCACTGCCCGAGGTACGGGACGGGTGCAGCCGGTGGAGACCCTCAGCAGGACACTCTGCCGGGGCGAGTCGCCACTGCCCGAGGTACGGGACGGGTGTAGCCAGTGGAGACCCTCAGCAGGACACTCTGCCGTGGCGAGTCGCCACTGCCCGAGGTACGGGACGGGTGCAGCCGGTGGAGACCCTCAGCACTCTGCCGGGGCGAGTCGCCACTGCCCGAGGTACGGACGGGTGCAGCCGGTGGAGACCCTCAGCACTCTGCCGGGGCGAGTCGCCACTGCCCGAGGTACGGGACGGGTGCAGCCAGTGGAGACCCTCAGCACTCTGCCGGGGCGAGTCGCCACTGCCCGAGGTACGGGACGGGTGCAGCCAGTGGAGACCCTCAGCAGGACACTCTGCCGGGGCGAGTCGCCACTGCCCGAGGTACGGGACGGGTGCAGCCAGTGGAGACCCTCAGCAGGACACTCTGCCGGGGCGAGTCACCACTGCCCGAGGTACGGGACGGGTGCAGCCGGTGGAGACCCTCAGCACTCTGCCGGGGCGAGTCGCCACTGCCCGAGGTACGGGACGGGTGCAGCCGGTGGAGACCCTCAGCACTCTGCCGGGGCGAGTCGCCACTGCCCGAGGTACGGGACGGGTGCAGCCGGTGGAGACCCTCAGCACTCTGCCGGGGCGAGTCGCCACTGCCCGAGGTACGGGACGGGTGCAGCCGGTGGAGACCCTCAGCACTCTGCCGGGGCGAGTCGCCACTGCCCGAGGTACGGGACGGGTGCAGCCGGTGGAGACCCTCAGCAGGACACTCTGCCGGGGCGAGTCGCCACTGCCCGAGGTACGGGACGGGTGCAGCCAGTGGAGACCCTCAGCACTCTGCCGGGGCGAGTCGCCACTGCCCGAGGTACGGGACGGGTGCAGCCGGTGGAGACCCTCAGCAGGACACTCTGCCGGGGCGAGTCGCCACTGCCCGAGGTACGGGACGGGTGCAGCCGGTGGAGACCCTCAGCACTCTGCCGGGGCGAGTCGCCACTGCCCGAGGTACGGGACGGGTGCAGCCGGTGGAGACCCTCAGCAGGACACTCTGCCGGGGCGAGTCGCCACTGCCCGAGGTACGGGACGGGTGCAGCCGGTGGAGACCCTCAGCAGGACACTCTGCCGGGGCGAGTCGCCACTGCCCGAGGTACGGGACGGGTGCAGCCGGTGGAGACCCTCAGCAGGACACTCTGCCGTGGCGAGTCGCCACTGCCCGAGGTACGGGACGGGTGCAGCCAGTGGAGACCCTCAGCAGGACACTCTGCCGGGGCGAGTCACCACTGCCCGAGGTACGGGACGGGTGCAGCCGGTGGAGACCCTCAGCACTCTGCCGGGGCGAGTCGCCACTGCCCGAGGTACGGGACGGGTGCAGCCGGTGGAGACCCTCAGCACTCTGCCGGGGCGAGTCGCCACTGCCCGAGGTACGGGACGGGTGCAGCCAGTGGAGACCCTCAGCAGGACACTCTGCCGGGGCGAGTCACCACTGCCCGAGGTACGGGACGGGTGCAGCCGGTGGAGACCCTCAGCACTCTGCCGGGGCGAGTCGCCACTGCCCGAGGTACGGGACGGGTGCAGCCGGTGGAGACCCTCAGCAGGACACTCTGCCGGGGCGAGTCACCACTGCCCGAGGTACGGGACGGGTGCAGCCGGTGGAGACCCTCAGCAGGACACTCTGCCGGGGCGAGTCGCCACTGCCCGAGGTACGGGACGGGTGCAGCCAGTGGAGACCCTCAGCACTCTGCCGGGGCGAGTCGCCACTGCCCGAGGTACGGGACGGGTGCAGCCAGTGGAGACCCTCAGCACTCTGCCGGGGCGAGTCACCACTGCCCGAGGTACGGGACGGGTGCAGCCGGTGGAGACCCTCAGCAGGACACTCTGCCGGGGCGAGTCGCCACTGCCCGAGGTACGGGACGGGTGTAGCCAGTGGAGACCCTCAGCACTCTGCCGGGGCGAGTCGCCACTGCCCGAGGTACGGGACGGGTGCAGCCGGTGGAGACCCTCAGCAGGACACTCTGCCGGGGCGAGTCGCCACTGCCCGAGGTACGGGACGGGTGTAGCCAGTGGAGACCCTCAGCACTCTGCCGGGGCGAGTCGCCACTGCCCGAGGTACGGGACGGGTGCAGCCGGTGGAGACCCTCAGCAGGACACTCTGCCGGGGCGAGTCACCACTGCCCGAGGTACGGGACGGGTGTAGCCAGTGGAGACCCTCAGCAGGACACTCTGCCGGGGCGAGTCGCCACTGCCCGAGGTACGGGACGGGTGCAGCCGGTGGAGACCCTCAGCACCCGCCGGGGCGAGTCGCCACTGCCCGAGGTACGGGACGGGTGTAGCCGGTGGAGACCCTCAGCACTCTGCCGGGGCGAGTCGCCACTGCCCGAGGTACGGGACGGGTGCAGCCAGTGGAGACCCTCAGCAGGACACTCTGCCGGGGCGAGTCGCCACTGCCCGAGGTACGGGACGGGTGCAGCCGGTGGAGACCCTCAGCAGGACACTCTGCCGGGGCGAGTCGCCACTGCCCGAGGTACGGGACGGGTGCAGCCGGTGGAGACCCTCAGCACTCTGCCGGGGCGAGTCGCCACTGCCCGAGGTACGGGACGGGTGCAGCCGGTGGAGACCCTCAGCAGGACACTCTGCCGGGGCGAGTCGCCACTGCCCGAGGTACGGGACGGGTGCAGCCAGTGGAGACCCTCAGCAGGACACTCTGCCGTGGCGAGTCGCCACTGCCCGAGGTACGGGACGGGTGCAGCCGGTGGAGACCCTCAGCAGGACACTCTGCCGGGGCGAGTCGCCACTGCCCGAGGTACGGGACGGGTGCAGCCGGTGGAGACCCTCAGCACTCTGCCGGGGCGAGTCGCCACTGCCCGAGGTACGGGACGGGTGCAGCCGGTGGAGACCCTCAGCACTCTGCCGGGGCGAGTCGCCACTGCCCGAGGTACGGGACGGGTGCAGCCGGTGGAGACCCTCAGCAGGACACTCTGCCGGGGCGAGTCGCCACTGCCCGAGGTACGGGACGGGTGCAGCCGGTGGAGACCCTCCGCAGGACACTCTGCCGGGGCGAGTCGCCACTGCCCGAGGTACGGGACGGGTGCAGCCGGTGGAGACCCTCAGCACTCTGCCGGGGCGAGTCGCCACTGCCCGAGGTACGGGACGGGTGCAGCCAGTGGAGACCCTCAGCAGGACACTCTGCCGTGGCGAGTCGCCACTGCCCGAGGTACGGGACGGGTGCAGCCGGTGGAGACCCTCAGCACTCTGCCGGGGCGAGTCGCCACTGCCCGAGGTACGGGACGGGTGTAGCCGGTGGAGACCCTCAGCAGGACACTCTGCCGTGGCGAGTCGCCACTGCCCGAGGTACGGGACGGGTGCAGCCGGTGGAGACCCTCAGCACTCTGCCGGGGCGAGTCGCCACTGCCCGAGGTACGGGACGGGTGTAGCCGGTGGAGACCCTCAGCACTCTGCCGGGCGAGTCGCCACTGCCCGAGGTACGGGACGGGTGCAGCCAGTGGAGACCCTCAGCAGGACACTCTGCCGGGGCGAGTCGCCACTGCCCGAGGTACGGGACGGGTGCAGCCGGTGGAGACCCTCAGCAGGACACTCTGCCGTGGCGAGTCGCCACTGCCCAAGGTACGGGACGGGTGCAGCCGGTGGAGACCCTCAGCACTCTGCCGGGGCGAGTCGCCACTGCCCGAGGTACGGGACGGGTGTAGCCGGTGGAGACCCTCAGCACTCTGCCGGGGCGAGTCGCCACTGCCCGAGGTACGGGACGGGTGCAGCCGGTGGAGACCCTCAGCAGGACACTCTGCCGGGGCGAGTCGCCACTGCCCGAGGTACGGGACGGGTGCAGCCGGTGGAGACCCTCAGCACTCTGCCGGGGCGAGTCGCCACTGCCCGAGGTACGGGACGGGTGCAGCCAGTGGAGACCCTCAGCAGGACACTCTGCCGTGGCGAGTCGCCACTGCCCGAGGTACGGGACGGGTGCAGCCGGTGGAGACCCTCAGCACTCTGCCGGGGCGAGTCGCCACTGCCCGAGGTACGGGACGGGTGTAGCCGGTGGAGACCCTCAGCACTCTGCCGGGGCGAGTCGCCACTGCCCGAGGTACGGGACGGGTGCAGCCGGTGGAGACCCTCAGCACTCTGCCGGGGCGAGTCGCCACTGCCCGAGGTACGGGACGGGTGCAGCCAGTGGAGACCCTCAGCAGGACACTCTGCCGTGGCGAGTCGCCACTGCCCGAGGTACGGGACGGGTGCAGCCGGTGGAGACCCTCAGCACTCTGCCGGGGCGAGTCGCCACTGCCCGAGGTACGGGACGGGTGCAGCCGGTGGAGACCCTCAGCACTCTGCCGGGGCGAGTCGCCACTGCCCGAGGTACGGGACGGGTGCAGCCGGTGGAGACTCTCCGCAGGACACTCTGCCGGGGCGAGTCGCCACTGCCCGAGGTACGGGACGGGTGCAGCCGATGGAGACCCTCAGCACTCTGCCGGGGCGAGTCGCCACTGCCCGAGGTACGGGACGGGTGCAGCCGGTGGAGACTCTCCGAAGGACACTCTGCCGGGGCGAGTCGCCACTGCCCGAGGTACGGGACGGGTGCAGCCGGTGGAGACCCTCAGCACTCTGCCGGGGCGAGTCGCCACTGCCCGAGGTACGGGACGGGTGCAGCCAGTGGAGACCCTCAGCAGGACACTCTGCCGGGGCGAGTCGCCACTGCCCGAGGTACGAGACGGGTGCAGCCGGTGGAGACACTCCGCAGGACACTCTGCCGGGGCGAGTCGCCACTGCCCGAGGTACGGGACGGGTGCAGCCGGTGGAGACCCTCAGCACTCTGCCGGGGCGAGTCGCCACTGCCCGAAGTACGGGACGGGTGCAGCCGGTGGAGACCCTCAGCAGGACAGTCTGCCGGGGCGAGTCGCCACTGCCCGAGGTACGGGACGGGTGTAGCCGGTGGAGACCCTCAGCACTCTGCCGGGGCGAGTCGCCACTGCCCGAGGTACGGGACGGGTGCAGCCGGTGGAGACCCTCAGCACTCTGCCGGGGCGAGTCGCCACTGCCCGAGGTACGGGACGGGTGTAGCCGGTGGAGACCCTCAGCACTCTGCCGGGGCGAGTCGCCACTGCCCGAGGTACGGGACGGGTGCAGCCGGTGGAGACCCTCAGCAGGACACTCTGCCGGGGCGAGTCGCCACTGCCCGAGGTCGAGGTCGGCCCAGAACGCCACACACAACACTGCCCAGCGGGTGGCGGACAGTGGGCGCCCCGGCGACTCGTCCACTGTGGCAGTCACCAGGTGGTGATGGGTGACGATCACCACCTGGGCGGCGGAGCAAAAACGGCGGCGTGACCAGGGTCAGAGACGCCGGCCGGGTCAACCTTCCAGAGGTCACCTTGAGGGGAACAGTGAAACATGGATCTCCATACCCGGCTCCCATTGGTTAGGAACTTGACACCCCGCTGTGTTTGCCCACACTTGAATGTAAAGGCTTGACAAGTGGCAGCTGAGGCAAGGGCAGGTAGAAAAATAGCGGCGTCCTTGCTGCGAGGTGCAAAAGATGGTTAGTCATCCAGCTAGCGATTCATTTATATATTATTGAGCTTACAGCATATCAAGGCATACCCGGCGGAATGAAACATCATCTCAGATAATCAACATCAATGGTATGTCATGGAACAGACCACTGCAAGACCACTGAAACGGGCAAGACAGAAATGTCATTCCTCCGAAAGTAAAAAGCCTTAGCTAACAGAACTGAGCTTTTGCCTCTATATCGATCTCATTGCCGGGAGCTGACAAAGCTTATAATTGGATATTCCGTGAGAAATATTAACCTACTTTTCTATGTAGCCATGGTGGACACAAGTAGACAGAACATATTACAGTTAATTGCATCAGTCATTGCTTAAGCTTGAATGAGAACTATTTGGCTGGGAATAAGAGAAACGTCTCCACCCCGGAGCCACAGCCGCCTGCACAAACTTACACCGACTGCGCCGGCGGCCACAATTACTGAACTCGGCACAAGAAACGGTGTCTGCGTCTGGGCCGTGCAGAGCGACAGGACGCCCGGGTATTACCGCGACCCTCCGCCACACGAAGGTCACGCCAATTACCGCTCTGTTGTTCGAGTAATTGTTTTCCGGGCGCAGTGCGCATTACGTGAGGATCGGCGACCAGATGGACACCCAAGCCAAGAGGAGCGCACCGCGCCACGCCACGTCACGCCCCGCCACACTACACCACGCCACGCCACGCCACGCCACGCCACGCCACACTACACCACGCCACGCCACGCCACGCCACGCCACGCCACACTACACCACGCCACGCCACGCCACGCCACGCCACGCCACACTACACCACGCCACACTACACCACGCCACGCCACGCCACGCCGCGCCACGCCAACCAACGCCGTCACTACCTTCAGTTCCCAGGTGAGGTCCAACTCCAGAGGCACAGAACCGATTGCTATGCCGGAGGAGTAAGGCCGCGGCCGTCTCCCGACCCAGGTGGGGTCCGACTCCAGAGGCACAGAACCGATTGCTATGTCGGAGGAGTAAGGCCGCGGCCGTCTCCCATCCCAGGTGGGGTCCAACTCCAGAGGCACAGAACCGATTGCTATGTCGGAGGAGTAAGGCCGCGGCCGTCTCCCGACCCAGGTGAGGTCCGACTCCAGAGGCACAGAACCGAGTGCTATGTCGGAGGAGTAGGGCCGCGGCCGTCTCTGGACCCAGGTGGGGTCCGGACCCCAGGGACCCCAACGGTGGCGACGCCCATGTCATCGACAAATAAGGACGATCGTTTGGCCGGCCATTTCCTCACGGCGACTGTCAGCGCAGATGCGCTGCTCGGGCACCACGTCGGAGGCACACTCGGCCGACCAGCGCGGAGCCGCACACGGCCACATCTGTCGCTCCCTTCGCGCCACAAATCGCCGTATCCGGCTCCGAATGGCGCGAACGATTGAGCGACGACGTGGATGCCACTGTCGACGCTCGGCGACAGGCCGAGGAAGGTGTCCGCCGGCTGACCAACGGCTGGGGAAGGTGTCCGCCGGCTGGGGAAGGTGTCCGCGGGCTGACCGACAGGCTGGCGAAGGTGTCCGCCGGCTGACCGACAGGCTGGGGAAGGTGTCCGCCGGCTGACCGGCAGGCTGGGGAAGGTGTCCGCCGGCTGACCGACAGGCTGGGGAAGGTGTCCGCCGGCTGACCGGCAGGCTGGGGAAGGTGTCCGCCGGCTGACCGGCAGGCTGGGGAAGGTGTCCGCCGGCTGACCGGCAGGCTGGGGGAGGTGTCCGCCGGCTGACCGACAGGCTGGGGAAGGTGTCCGCCGGCTGACCGACAGGCTGGGGAAGGTGTCCGCCGGCTGACCGACAGGCTGGGGAAGGTGTCCGCCGGCTGACCGGCAGGCTGGGGAAGGTGTCCGCCGGCTGACCGACAGGCTGGGGAAGGTGTCCGCCGGCTGACCGACAGGCTGGGGAGGTGTCCGCCAGCTGGAAAGGTGTCCGCCGGCTGACCGACAGGCTGGGAAGGTGTCCGCCGGCTGACCGACAGGCTGGGGGAGGTGTCCGCCAGCTGGGAAGTGTCCGCCGGCTGACCGGCAGGCTGGGGAAGGTGTCCGCCGGCTGACCGACAGGCTGGGGAGGTGTCCGCCAGCTGGGGAAGGTGTCCGCCGGCTGACCGACAGGCTGGGGAAGGTGTCCGCCGGCTGACCGACAGGCTGGGGGAGGTGTCCGCCAGCTGGGAAAGGTGTCCGCCGGCTGACCGACAGGCTGGGGAAGGTGTCCGCCGGCTGACCGACAGGCTGGGGAAGGTGTCCGCCGGCTGACCGACAGGCTGGGGAAGGTGTCCGCCGGCTGACCGGCAGGCTGGGGAAGGTGTCCGCCGGCTGACCGACAGGCTGGGGAAGGTGTCCGACAGCTGGGGAAGGTGTCCGCCGGCTGACCGGCCATCACCGGCGCCATGCCGACCGGACGGGACGCCGATGTCTGCGTCTTGGACGGATGGCCGGCAATTGCAGCCGGTTGATCGGGTAGGACAAATGATTGAATCGTCCGAGGGAGAGGAAGCCAGCACTAAGGGGTCGCGCTGGGCCGTGTCAGAGGCCGGACTGTTCAGCGATACGGTATCGGGCTGGGCCGTGTCAGAGGCCGAACTGTTCAGCGATACGGTATTGGGCTGGGCCGTGTCAGAGGCTGGACTGTTCAGCGATACAGCATCGGGCTGGGCCATGTCAGAGGCTGGACTGTTCAGCCGTACACTATCGGGCTTGGCCGTGTCAGAGGTTAGGCTGTTCAGCGATACGGTATCGGGCTGGGCCGTGTCAGAGACTGGACTGTTCAGCGATACGGTATGAGGCTGGGCCGTGTCAGAGGCTGGACTGTTCAGCGATACGGTATGAGGCTGGGCCGTGTCAGAGGCTGGACTGTTCAGCGATACGGTATCAGGCTGGGCCGTGTCAGAGGCTGGACTGTTCAGCGATACGGCATCAGGCTGGGCCGTGTCAGAGGCTGGACTGTTCAGCGATACGGTATGGCGCTGGGCCGTGTCAGAGGCTGGACTGTTCAGCGATACGGCATCAGGCTGGGCCGTGTCGAGGCTGGACTGTTCAGCGATACGGTATGGCGCTGGGCCGTGTCAAGGCTGGACTGTTCAGCGATACGGCATCAGGCTGGGCCTGTCAGAGGCTGGACTGTTCAGCGATACGGTATGGCGCTGGGCCGTGTCAGGCTGGACTGTTCAGCGATACGGTATGAGGCTGGGCCGTGTCGGCTGGACTGTTCAGCGATACGGTATCAGGCTGGGCCGTGTCAGAGGCTGGACTGTTCAGCGATACGGCATCAGGCTGGGCCGTGTCAGAGGCTGGACTGTTCAGCGATACGGTATGGCGCTGGGCCGTGTCAGAGGCTGGACTGTTCAGCGATACGGCATCAGGCTGGGCCGTGTCAGAGGCTGGACTGTTCAGCGATACGGTATGGCGCTGGGCCGTGTCAGAGGCTGGACTGTTCAGCGATACGGTATGGCGCTGGGCCGTGTCAGAGGCTGGACTGTTCAGCGATACGGTATGGCGCTGGAACAATGCACCGTTGTGTCAGCTCAGGACGGGAAGTGGTGAGAGGCACTTCCGATGCGCGGTACGAGGTCGTGATCGGTATTAACCGTGATGACACGTCGGGCTAACGCCGATGAGACATATGGCTGGACATCACTGAGATGGTGCCAAGCTCGCTGGTCATCCCCTCCTCCTCGCCCCCTCTCTCCTGCGGTCAGCAGGCATCTGGCCGCAGAGCCACAGAACGACACACAAACATACTAACAAGTAAGCAAACACCTGAAGCCATGGCAAATGCTTGTCAGCATGCACTCAGGTACGAACAAAACAAACTGAGTTTGTGCCGAAGCAAAACCATGAAACATGCCGGCACTGGAAGGGTGACTGCACATAAAGATCACCATAAGGCGTCAGTCGTTTTGCTTACTTTGGAAGTGCTCGATCAGATCAGAAGGAAAAGTTGCTGAACAGAGTATTAATTGTTTTAGTAGCATTGATAATAATTAATGAACAAGGATGAGTCGGGAAAAGAGTTTGGAAGGATAATACGTAGAGGTACCTCTATATGATTCATTTTCATGCAATGTCACATGCCAGTGGTTGCAGCTTCCTAAAAGTGTACGGTATGGCCGCGCTGACACTCCTGTCACGGCACTACGTGCAGAAAATGGCGTACCAGCTTAACCACAACGGCCGTATTGAACAGATTAAGACTGAATGGAACTTTTGAGGCCATCTAACGACTTGAGAATACGAGCCATTTTGACGAAATAACACCTCTGGGTGGGAATGTACAGCGTCGTGTATCAATCCGGGATATAGAATATCGCTCTTCATCACCAATTGCTGACTATTTTAGTCGGTAGGGCAGCACAGGTTTGCACTGGTGTTGGGATGGCACGACTCCAAGTCGAAGACTTTGACGACAAATATTGATAATTATTGCAACAGCATTAACTAATGTTACTAAACGTCACAAGGAATACAAAAAATAAATTTAAAAAAACCTCAGATATCATTCAAGAAGGAAACGGGAATCCTTCGGAATGAACAGATACCCAAAATCTGTCGGCATTCATTCATGGTGGATTTCCCTCCATTCCACATCGGGCAGAAAGCAGTGGCGTGGTTCATGTCGCGTTATCCCTGCCATGGTCCATGAAAGGTGGACACACCGCATCGACCCTGTCATGGTTCATGTCGAGTCACCCCCGTCATGGTCCATGAAAGGTGGACATACCGGATCAACCCTGTCATGGTTCATGTCGAGTCACCCCCGTCATGGTCCATGAAAGGTGGACATACGACCTGGTTTGCCCTTTTCCTGGGGATCAACCCTGTCATGGTTCATGTCGAGTCACCCCCGTCATGGTCCATGAAAGGTGGATATACCGGATCAACCCTGTCATGGTTCATGTCGAGTCACCCCCGTCATGGTCCATGAAGGGTGGACATACCGGATCAACCCTGTCATGGTTCATGTCGAGTCACCCCCGTCATGGTCCATGAAAGGTGGATATACCGGATCAACTCTGTCATGGTTCATGTCGAGTCATCCCTGTCATTGTCCCTGAAAGGTGGACATACCGGATCAACCCTGTCATGGTTCATGTCGAGTCACCCCCGTCATGGCCCATGAAAGGTGGACATACCGGATTAACCCCGTTATGGTTCATGTCGAGTCATCCCTGGCATGGATGTTGAGCAAAAATGTACAAAAACTCGAGAGCAGACAACACTCAATGCTGAAATCCTGTCCGATCGCAGAAATGTGGATGTCAAGAGAGGTGAGGCCACTGAAATGTGGATGTCAAGAGAAATGAGGCCACTGAAATGTGGATGTCAAGAGAGGTGAGGGTACTGAAATGTGGATGTCGAGAGAGGTGAGGGTACTGGAAGAGTGAAAGAAAACTGAGCTGCTTTCTACGAAGGACTCAGTGATTTGGAATCTACGTGTAGTTGTGGTCGACGTTATATTTTGAATATTTTCAGCTTATCAGCTGCATTTTCCCAAATCTAGCAGCGACAAATTCAACTGCGGATGAATGCATCTGAAAACAGCCGACAAATATGCACCGTGAGAAGAGGGATGTGTTACAAAATGCTATCCAATCGACCATGTTTTGCTCGGAAGCTATGTGGGTTACATCGTTGTGCGGTTAATGTCGGTTTTGCCAAGTGAGCGGCGCTCATTTGTTCATGCACAACTGTAAAGACATGTGCGGCCAAATTGTCTAGGGATATAGATCTTGACAAAATGGAGCTCATGCGTGAAGAAGCTCAAGATTCATTGCAAACAGCACCAACGGTTCAATTCAAGGACATCAAGTCTGTACCAGGAAACTGTACCGACCGATACCATGTAGACAGCCCACAACCACACGAGACAGGTACCTGGTACAGACCGACACCATATAGACAACCCACAACCACACGAGACAAGTAACTGGTACAGACCGACACCATGTAGACAGTCCACAACCACACGAGACAGATGACCAGCACACGAATGGTGCAGCACTCAGCCTGGACCGGCTCCAGCTGACACCGGACAACGGTGCGGGACCCCGGAGCAGAACGGTGCCACAGCAGACGCGGGCTGATCAGGCGGCTCAGAGTAGCACACGCCAGAGCACGGCAGGGTAACGGCGGCAACCGGGTAATGGTGATGTCAGGCAATGGCGGCCAGCAGGTAACGGCAATGCCAGATGGCACTCGACTTGTAATGGTAATGTCACGTGATGGCAGGTGACTTGTAATGGTAATGTCACGTGATGGCAGGTGACTTGTAATGGTGATGTCACGTGATGGCAGGTGACTTGTAATGGTAATGTCACGTGATTGCAGGTGACTTGTAATGGTGATGTCACGTGATGGCAGGTGACTTGTAATGGTAATGTCACGTGATGGCAGGTGACTTGTAATGGTAATGTCACGTGATGGCAGGTGACTTGTAATGGTAATGTCACGTGATTGCAGTCGACTTGTAATTGTAATTCACATGATGGCAGTCGACTTGTAATGACAATGACTGGTAATGACAGACGACAGTTGATAGCAATGACGGGTAATGCAGCCGGCAGGTAATTACAATTCCAGGTAATGGCAGGTGACAGCTAATGGTAATGCCAAATGGATAATGCCGCCTGACAGGTAATGACAGTATCGAGTACTTACAGCCGACATGCAATGGTAATGTTCGATAATATCACCCAACATGCAACGGTAATGCCTGATAATGGTAGCCAGCAGGTAATGGAAATATCCGAAAATGTCATATAATGGTAGGCGGCATGTAATAAAGTCCGAATGTAATGGAACTACCGTGCAATTGCAGATGATAGGTAATGGTAATGCCAGACAATGGCGGCAGACGGCTAATGGTCATGCCAGACAGTTCCGGCCAGCAGACACAACTAATACCGGCGTCCCACAGGCCGTGGTAGTGCAAAGCAATGGCAACTGGCGGATAATGGTAATGCAGGGTAATGACGGCAGACGGCTGATGGTAGTGCAGGGCAATGGCGGCGGGCGGCTAATGGTAATGCAGGGTAATGGTGGCAGACGGCTAATCGTAATGCAGGGTAATGGCGGCAGACGGCTAATGGTAATGCAGGGCAATGGTAGCGGGAGGCGGCAGAGCCGGTTTGCAGATCCGACGGCCACAAGTCAGGTTGCATAGCTGCAGTCAGTAGGTCACTGTCAGGGGCAGTGTATGTCACTGTCAGGAGGCAGATTATGTCACTGTTAGGGGGCAGGTTACGTCACTGTCAGGGGGCAGACCAGGTCACTATCAGGGGCGGACCCGGTCATGGGAGCCAGAGTAGGTCTGCAGTCTGACCGGTCCGCCCCCCCCCTCTCTCTCTCTCTCTCTCTCTCCCTCTCTCACGTGCCAGAGCCAGTCGGAGGCCCCACCTGGGTGGCGTACTGCTGACGATAGTGCTGAGAGTGACCGGCACATGTCAGTGTGCCACGGCCACCACAGGCCCCCGGCGGCCCTCACGACCGGCTCCCGGTCGGCGTCCGTGTGGAACTGGAGCTTCCCAAACACTCGCTGCTGGCCATTTAAAGCTGGCTTAGCACGTCAGCTGATGGGCTGTTATATTTCCAGCACGCCTGGATTGCACAACTACCGCCTGCCACCCGCGACCACGGTCTGGGTGTGAATGTGTCGACAGTGCGCGGACACGGTCACACAAACGCCAGCCAGCCTCGGCTGTGGGAGTGGACCGCAGCGCCGCTCGAAGGCGGGACACCTCGTCCTCGCGAAGTGCGGGCCCGTCGTTTGGTACGACACAGTCGACGTGCGCCACCCAGCTGACACCAGACAAAGGCCAGGTTGCGTCACCAACGTGCGTGAAGAGCGCACGCTTTTGTCAACTCCGTACACGGCCGCCGGCCAACGGCATCAGACACGCGCCGCAAAGAATGCAAAAAAACGCCGTGTGTTTTGCTGGACATCAGCAGCATTGGTAGCGGCGACGTGACTATCATGATGAAGTTGGGACGGGTTCGTGCTGGTCGTGCGGGCCGTACGCGGGTACGGCAGCGTCGCGCTGGCGCCTGCCACCGGCGCCGCACGGTACGAAGTGCGCGGCTCGATGTCTGACAGTGATGGACAGTTTCCCCCAGCGCGGTCCGTTCATGCCGGCGCGTCCAGTCATCAGATCCGCCTGCGCCGCCGCGCCACACGACAATTTTCCTGTTTTCACAAATGTAAAAGTCGTCCGATTGATACAGCTCCGAAAACAACGTGGACACGAACAGGCGCCTTGACCGGACCTTGAGAGGCGTGACTGTACATGGGTGACCAGTCACGCTCCGACACCGTCAGGACGCAACTGTACATGGGTGACCAGCCACGCTCGAAACACAGTCGGGGCGCACCCCTCTGTCCCAACTTCTGCGCCTTGGTGTCACCCACTAACTCACTCAACAACTCACTTACTCACTCACTCACCAACTCACTCACCCAGTCACACGCACACACCGACCCCCCCCACTCACACCACTCACACACCCACTCACACACCCACTCACACACCCACTCAAACAGACAACCACTCACACTCTCTCTCTCTCTCTCTCTCTCTCTCTCTCTCCGGCAAGACATGTGTGTCACTGGTGGCTGAACCGGTCACCGAGACAGGACCACTGACCTTAAGCCCGGCCAGACCAGGGTGGTGACATGTGGACGATCTGGACTGGCATCAGACGCTCCTGCGGCGACCACGGCTCAACCTGCGGCAAATGCACTCCTTCAGAAAGGTGTCGTGCTCGTGTGGTCCAAGGGCCAGACAGAAGCGGCAGATGATTAAGATGTACGGGAAGTTGGCATTGATTCATCGCGACCATTTCAAGTACAATGGTTACTATTATCGGGCGAGAGGAAGGTCAACTCAAGTCGCCACCATAATTGAGCCATGAGAACTGCCAATGCGAGGGTGTACTTCCGATGAACCGAGCAGTAGCTTTGGAAAGGGACGGCGGCGGAATCACCAGCTAGAGGGAGGGTGACATTATTATCAGCTAAGGGGAGAGTGGTATGATTACCAATTAAGGACCGAGTTACCAGCTGAGAAGAGGGCGTGAAGATTGCCAGTGAATGGGACGGTGATATGATGACCAGTTCAGCAGAACTTGTTAAAATAAACAGTCGAAGTATGACGGGATGATGCAATCACTGAACTACGTGACTTTATTGTAATGTTGTTCAATATACATATGTATATATATATATATATATATATATGTATATATATATATATATATATATATATATATATATATATATATATATATATATATATATATATAATATATATATATATTATATATATATATATATATATATATATATATATATAGTGCATTAACACATCACCGGACGTGAGCCACGGCGATCATGACCTTTGTCACATACTATCTCACAGCGGAGGACACACATCCATGAAGCCACCTGCCAAAAGGAGCCGGATCGGTTGTGCCCAGCCATATCCACGGGCGGTTCACCTGCCGACACCTGCCGGATCACCTGCCGGATCGGTTGTGCCCAGCCATATCCACGGCCGGTTCACGTGCCGCCCGTTGGCACAGAGCGCGCCGAAAATGAGACGGGACTGCTCCGAGGCCGGCACGCCCATCTCCCTCAGTCGGCGTGGGTGGTGTACATCTGAAGTTGGACGAGCCGCCAGTCGCCCCGGCCCCACCCTCAGCCAACACGGCTGAGAAGCGCGAGCGAAGTGCGAGCGGCGCACTGTGCAGAGCGCAGCTCCCGGCAGCCGACCGACAGGCCGCGTTACAGCATCCACCGACCAAAGCGTCCCGGATGGTTTATGTCAGAGAGTTCTGCCTCTGACAATGACCTCAAACACTCGTCTCTGATCGGTTGGCTAGCCAGCTGGCCAGCTGTGTCCTCGGCAAACTAACAACCTCGGAAACGACCCATACGGGGAGGACAGCAAGAAAATATCTAATTGGGAGAAAAATTACAATCGGGTTACTATTCTCGGCTAATAGTAAAAGATGGCTTTGAGGGCCAGAATATATCTGACAATACCCATCAACAGCTCCAAATGCATTGTTTTTCATTGAGAATATGCCTATGATGCTTACAGATGAAACAAATAGTGATGGTCTGCTTGTTTCTTATTCGAGGAGGACAGCGGCAGGACTGGTCCTTCTCCCAGAGCTCATGACCACATGCATTCTTACGTGAATTTAATTGATCTGCATCATCTTACTGCGGTTTGGCCTTGGCAACCTAACAACATCGGAAGCTGCATCATCTCACTGCGGTGGAGCCGGGTCGGCGTAGTGTGGCGATCCTGGACCTTCAGCTGACCGTTTGGTAGTGTGGCGATCCTGGACCTTCAGCTGACCGTTTGGTAGTGTGGCGATCCTGGACCTTCAGCTGACCGTTTGGTAGTGTGGCGATCCTGGACCTTCAGCTGACCGTTTGGTAGTGTGGCGATCCTGGACCTTCAGCTGACCGTTTGGTAGCCGTTGTGGACTCCAGGATGCCGTTCCCACCGGCACAATTTCCACTGACCACTGTCCAGTGATACCATGGCCTTGACGGATCTGAAGATCGGAGCGACTCCGCCGATCTCCATCCCGATCGGAGTCCCAAGGTCTCGACTCCACTCGAACGGGGCGGCACCAGCCTGGTGTGGTAGCGCCTTTTGCCCAGCCGCAACACTCGACTACGATCACGACTCGATCGGATGCTGTTCGAGTTTCGGGCCTCGGTCAGTGGAGAAAGTGCGGAGGAGAGCGCCGAAGTCAAATGTGGCGCAGCCTGCAGACCGAGGCCGAGCGCGGCGCACCGTGTCAGGACGTGACGGCAGCACGTGACGCCCAGAGGGCGACACCACGCTGCTGGCCAGGGTGTCGAAAGCTGGGCCAGATCAGGCTCTTCAGTTGACCTTACCTGCAGGCCGCTACGACGACATACCCATCGATGTGAGACGAATGCGAGTCTGTCACGCTGCAGAACGGGTCGCAGGTGCTTGGGTCGATCCGTTCGCATCGTCAATACCCAACTAGCCATAGCGGTCGGAGACGTCTCCGAAGCTCGGGGTGGGCAGAGTCTCCTCGGACCTGCAGACCAGGCTTCGGCCATTCTGAACGACCAGCGACAGCGCGACAGCCCGTGTTCTTTGGAAACTTCCCTTGTTGGATAGCCTCTGGCCAGGCCACGCTGGCCACGGATCTGTGCGAATTAGCCGTTGAAGGCTTTCACACGGGTTTCACCGTGCTCACGGTTGGTCAATGCCGAGACCATGGGACCATGGGACCATGGGACCATGGGACCATGGGACCATGAGACCATGGGACCATGAGACCATGGGACCATGAGACCATGGGACCATGAGACCATGGGACCATGAGACCATGTGACCATGGGACCATGAGACCATGAGACCATGGGACCATGGGACCATGGGACCATGAGACCATGGGACCATGGGACCATGGGACCATGGGACCATGGGACCATGGGACCATGGGACCATGAGACCATGTGACCATGGGACCATGAGACCATGGGACCATGGGACCATGAGACCATGGGACCATGGGACCATGAGCAGGTACGGTCACGACTGCGGCAACCAGTGGGCTCCTGCCAACGCTCAGACCGCCACAGCGGCCCGGCAGCTCCACTGTCCCGGCAGCTGCAACTGTACTGGCAGCTGCACCGTGCTGCAGACTAAAGTACACCATACTGCACACTACAGTGTACCGTACCGCAGACTGCAGTACACCGTACTGTATTCTACAGTGTGCTGTACTGCAGATATAACGCACCGTACTGCAGACTACAGCGCTCCGTATTTATTTGCCACGATTGTCTGCATAACGTCCATCAAGTCTCGGTGCACCACACGAACCACACGAAAATCGTTCCGAGTGAGCCGAGTTTTCTTCTTAATGATGTGGAAACTTGAAGAAGCTCGGGCAGTTCATCACAACTGCTGATTAACTACGTACATGCCGTGACCCAAAACGCCTGCCGACACGGCAGTCTGGAGTGGGCTCCACTGACGACACGGCAGTCTGTGGAGTGGACTCCACTGACGACACGGCAGTCTGTGGAGTGGGCTCCACTGACGACACGGCAGTCTGTGGAGTGGGCTCCACTGACGACACGACAGTTTGTGGAGTGGGCTCCACTGATGACACGATAGTTTGTGGAGTTGGCTCCACTGACGACACTACAGTTTGTGGAGTGGGCTCCACTGACGACACGGCAGTCTGTGGAGTGGGCTCCACTGACGACACGGCAGTTTGTGGAGTGGGCTCCACTGACGACACGGCAGTCTGTGGAGTGGGCTCCACTGATGACACGACAGTTTGTGGAGTGGGCTCCACTGACGACACGGCAGTCTGTGGAGTGGGCTCCACTGACGACACGACAGTTTGTGGAGTGGGCTCCACTGACGATACGGCAGTCTGTGGCTCAACTGACGACACGACAGTACGGAAGATTCTCCCTCCACTGATGACGCAGCTACGTGGACGAGTCTCCTGCGCCACGGTTGACGCTGCCGACGCACTGTGTCTCGGGGATTAAGGTCATGACTGGGTGGGATTTTTGCCGCCAGCCGGACTGGCCGGCGCCCGGGCCGGATCACCTGCTGGCCACATTGCCGCATAACGGACCGCAGCGTGCCACAACGTGCCGCAACGTGCCGCAACGTGCCGCAACGTGCCGCAATCTCCCGGCACGGTCACGTGGCGCCGCCGCAGTGCAGCGCATTTTTTTCGGCGGCGTGGCGCGGCGCGGCCGTGGCGCAAGCTGGCGGGGACATAGTACAGCTGATCCCTGGCTCAGGGGACATAGTACAGCTGATCCCTGGCTCAGGGGACATAGCACAGCTGATCCCTGGCTCAGGGGACATAGTACAGCTGATCCCTGGCTCAGGTGCGACTGTGTTGATTTGCGTACAAGTGTGCAGCGACACTGAATCACTGACAATCTGGCGGGTGTGATTATTTGCAGCAGTGCCAGCAAACGTCCAAGAAGGCATACATGAAGACTGGGGACTGTCTCAGGCAGGAGGTATCGTTCTGATGAATAGCCTCAAATGGAACTTGGTGTCCCCAGCAGTACAATGAAGATGTCGATATATGGAATCTTCACAACTGGAATGAGGGCTGCATACCTGATCTTGCAAAGTAGAGAAAATTGAGGTATTTTTCACAAGCAACACGATGGCATGCAGTTGACAGAATGAGGTGATATAACTGTCGCGTCAGGAACTAGTGGAGTTGTGCGCAGCCATTCAGCATCGCGGAGTCCAGCGAGCTGTTTCATCTGTAATGATGATCTATCTAGCTAGTGGCCAGTGGGACACTGATCCCTCCAGCTCCAATCTCAATGGCATTGCTGCAATGATCCTACACAGTTTAGGAATCAATAATAGTTTTAGGAGATAGCGATGTGAAGTCAGCAATGCGAATATAAATATAAATGGCAATATGCAGTGGTCGATCAGCCCATGGGCAGAAACCCATTTTATGAATACTAAAGAGGCATATCGGTGTAGAATCAATTGCACCGGATCGGTGACCTAGACTTTTGCACGTGCTACCTATGTTATAGTAAATCGTCAGCTTGCATATCATCAGTATTCAAGCAGGGAATTGCATTTGTTTCACTTTGTTTCACGACCAGGGTCCGGAGACTACGACCAAGACGGGCGACTGTACAGACACCGACATGTCTCACCTGACCTGGAAGGTGAACCAAAAGAAACATATAAAATTGTTTTGGGTGACTCTTGAAAGTTGAAGGATGTAGCAGCATCATGCCATAGACCGCATCTCTATCTTGTGTAGGTCAAAAGTTAGCTTTGGAGGTCCAATTCAATATCTCCGTACTGCGAGAGGTACACAAATGTTGTGTACTGCGACAGCTCAGCATAGGCTTACCTGGCCTTACAACTCATTTCCTATAAGGTACACCATGAATAGATTGCAAATATGGCTGGAAGGATGAAGAGCAGATCATGGACTTAGATGACGTTGCTACATTGCTACACTGTTCTGGTGGCGTTCATCGCCATGCCCTATTGATATAATTATATTGTTACCCCGTTTTGCCACTGTTCCACTGCTGCGCTATTTGGACGGCCTTGCATTGTTGTGCTGCTGTGGTACTGCTGAATGATTACGCCGTTTTGCTATTGCTAAATGTTGACGCTGTTTTGACAATATTACATTGTCGCGCTACCATTATTGCTTGCCTCACCACGCAAGCTTATTTCACAATCTTCCAATATTCCATCGGTGTTGTTGTTGCTGCAATAAGCATGTGTCTGCTGGAAGTTTGAAGAACTGAACAAGAAATGTCAATGAGTTGCTGTGAAGATGGTAAAAATGCCTTTTTGACCACGTATATAATGTGTTTAGTGTAGTAACTGGCGATGGACGTGCTAGCCACGCCACAGCGTCCCCCGACGAAAATATCGCGAAATACATCATGTCTGACAGGCTGCTTGGTATTGTGGCACTCGTGTCACCCGCAAAATCGATGTCATAATGTCACGCGGTGCGTGGTACACAACGTGTCATAATGTCACGCGGTGCGTGGTACACACCGTGTCATAATGTCACGCGGTGCGTGGTACACAACGTGTCATAATGTCACGCGGTGCGTGGTACACAACGTGTCATAATGTCACGCGGTGCGTGGTACACAACGCACCCGATTGGCAATCGGTGCCGAACCAATGCGGCTATCACGTGCACACCAGGTCGGCCAGACGTGTCGCCCCGGTCAGCACCAGTCTGCCGCTGGCCATCACCAGTCTGCCGCTGGCCATCACCAGTCTGTCCCGGTCATCACCAGTCTGTCCCGGTCATCACCAGTCTGCCGCTGGCCATCACCAGTCTGTCCCGGTCATCACCAGTCTGCCGCTGGCCATCACCAGTCTGCCGCTGGTCAGCGCCAGTTTGCCGCTCTTCGCCGGTCGTGACCCGAGCCCAATCGATGTTTTTGTGTCGAACACATCTGTCGGAGCTCTGATCAGGTGGCAACGAGCCGTTGTGTGCGCTCGCGAGCTCGTCGTCCGACGTGCTGCTGGCCGACCACCGTGTCGAGCCGAGAGGCCGCCGTCAGCTGATGCACCACGTGTGGCTCCCCCGGCGCTTCGTCTGAGGTGCCGTCCCGGCTGGTTACCCGGTATACGCCAAATAAACGGCGTCTCAATCAGCTTGGATGGCGCCATAAGCCGCCTCCTCGTGGGGGGGGGGGGGGGGTCGAGAGATGTAGCATGTGCACTGATCACGGCTGATCCTGGTACAGGGCGCGGCTGGTTTGTCTCCCACGACCCGAGGTCACATTTCGTAGGGCATATGGAGGCATGTGTGATAGAGAGACAAAGCCACAGAGGCACAGAGACAAAGCCACCGAACCATGAGCAGCTCATGTCAAATCAAAATCACCGCATCAGCCAGGCCGCCCAGCAAGGAGCAAGCAACTACCACAGACACTACCACAGATAATGCCACAGATGCCACAGCTGACAATACCACAGACACTACCACATATAATACTACAGATGCCACAGCTGACAATACCACAGACACTACCACAGATAATACCACAGACACCACCACAAACACTACCACAGATCCACCACTGGCACTACCACAGATACCACTACTGACCACCGACACTCCTACAGATACTACCACAGACGCCACCACTGAAACCACCACAGACACTCCTACAGATACTACCACAGACGCCACCACTGAAACCACCACAGACACTACCACATATTTACCACTGACACTACCACAGTTACTACTGCAGACACTTAATAACGCGGTAACTACTTAATAATCTACCACTGATCCTACCGAAGACACTACCACAGATACCACCACATACACTACCAAGATTACTACTACTGGCTCCATCACAGACACTACTACAGACACTACTGCTAACACTACCACATACACCACCACTGACACTACCATGGACACTAAATCTGATACTACAAAACGGCACACACTACCTCTACACTATTACAGACACTACCACAGGCGTTGCCGCAGACTCACGCTGCTGACAATACCTCATACACTACCACTGACAATACCTCATACACTACCACTGGCACTACTTCATACACTACCACTGACACTACCAAATACGCCGCCACAAACATTACCACAGACACTAGCCAGAGACACTACCCACAAACACTAACCACAGACACTGCCACAGATGCTACCGCTGACGCTGTCAACATTACCACCGACACTACCCCAGACACTATCCACAGACACTACCCATAAACACTAACCACAGACACTGCCACAGATGCTACCGCTGACGCTGCCAATGCTACCGCAGACACTACCGTAGACACTACCACCGACACTACCACAGACACTACCGCAGACAGCCCGAGTCAGGACTTGGTCGGTCTGACTAGCTTTTACTCAGACTTCATGTCAACACGGTGGCAGCGCCTGCCCCGGGCAGCGGACCTCTCTGTAGCCGTGTGGCGGGACCGGAGCTGGACCGGTACAGCCCCCCCCCCCCCCCGCCGTCCCTCTGGTGGACGGCGCTGGGCCGCACTGCGCCCGCCACAACGGCGCAGCGATTGTTTTGGCGGCAGCGCGTCCGTCCGGTCGTGGGCGTGTGCCGGCGTTCCGGACGTGCTCCCGGACGTGTCCCGGACGCGGACGTGAGAGCACTGCCTCGACCCGCCGGTGCAGCACATGGTAGCCGGCGTCCACGGTCGGCTCAGCTGACCAGACGGCACCACAGGGCCGCGTGCACGCCGGATTGCACCCTGTCAGTATACATATACTACTATTACGTCATCACAACTGGCTGCCTCGTCCGAGCGGTGCGTGTGGCAGTATGGCCACGGCCGTGTGGCAGTATGGCCACGGCCGTGACGTGTGGCAGCATAGCGTCACGCCGGCCTGTATGCCGACTGGTCAGCGCCGCTCTCAATTCGGCCGAAGTCCGGTGCCAGCTGGACACTGTCGGACACTGTCGGACACTGTCTGACACTGTCGGACACTGTCGGACACTGTCGGACACTGTCGGACACTGTCGGACACTGTCGGACACTGTCGGACACTGTCAGACACCGCCGGACACTGTCGGACACTGTCGGACACTGTCGGACACTGTCGGACACTGTCGGACACTGTCAGACACCGCCGGACACTGTCGGACACTGTCGGACACTGTCGGACACTGTCGGACACTGTCAGACACCGCCGGACACTGTCGGACACTGTCGGACACTGTCGGACACCGCTGAACACTGTCGGACACTGTCGGACACCGCCGGAAGTAGCGACGCCGCGCCGCGCTGCATTTCACCGGAAACAGTGAAAAGCACCATCTCCGCCTTCCGGTGAGGCGCATACCGGAAAATATCACTTTCGGCGGTAAAGCGGTGCCGGCAGTGGCGCCGCCGCACCATGCGACAGGTGGCTGAAAGTGCAAGCGGACGGCAGTAGTGTGACGGGTGGTGGAGGGACAGACGGCAGTAGTGTGACGGGTGGTGGAGGGACAGACGGCAGTAGTGTGACGGGTGGTGAAGGGACAGACGGCAGTAGTGTGACGGGTGGTGAAGGGACAGACGGCAGTAGTGTGACGGGTGGTGGAGGGACAGACGGCAGTAGTGTGACGGGTGGTGGAGGGACAGACGGCAGTAGTGTGACGGGTGGTGAAGGGACAGACGGCAGTAGTGTGACGGGTGGTGGAGGGACAGACGGCAGTAGTGTGACGGGTGGTGAAGGGACAGACGGCAGTAGTGTGACGGGTGGTGGAGGGACAGACGGCAGTAGTGTGACGGGTGGTGGAGGGACAGACGGCAGTAGTGTGACGGGTGGTGAAGGGACAGACGGCAGTAGTGTGACGGGTGGTGAAGGGACAGACGGCAGTAGTGTGACGGGTGGTGGAGGGACAGACGGCAGTAGTGTGACGGGTGGTGAAGGGACAGACGGCAGTAGTGTGACGGGTGGTGGAGGGACAGACGGCAGTAGTGTGACGGGTGGTGAAGGGACAGACGGCAGTAGTGTGACGGGTGGTGAAGGGACAGACGGCAGTAGTGTGACGGGTGGTGGAGGGACAGACGGCAGTAGTGTGACGGGTGGTGAAGGGACAGACGGCAGTAGTGTGACGGGTGGTGGAGGGACAGACGGCAGTAGTGTGACGGGTGGTGAAGGGACAGACGGCAGTAGTGTGACGGGTGGTGAAGGGACAGACGGCAGTAGTGTGGGGGGACGGTAGTGTGACGGGTGGTGAGGGACAGACGGCAGTAGTGTGACGGGTGGTGGAGGGACAGACGGCAGTAGTGTGACGGGTGGTGAGACGGGACGGGTGGTGGAGGGACAGACGGCAGTAGTGTGACGGGTGGTGGAGGGACAGACGGCAGTAGTGTGACGGGTGGTGAAGGGACAGACGGCAGTAGTGTGACGGGTGGTGGAGGGACAGACGGCAGTAGTGTGACGGGTGGTGGAGGGACAGACGGCAGTAGTGTGACGGGTGGTGGAGGGACAGACGGCAGTAGTGTGACGGGTGGTGGAGGGACAGACGGCAGTAGTGTGACGGGTGGTGAAGGGACAGACGGCAGTAGTAGTGTGACGGGTGGTGGAGGGACAGACGGCAGTAGTGTGACGGATGGTGGAGGGACAGACGGCAGTAGTGTGACGGATGGTGAAGGGACAGACGGCAGTAGTGTGACGGATGGTGGAGGGACAGACGGCAGTAGTGTGACGGGTGGTGAAGGGACAGACGGCAGTAGTGTGACGGGTGGTGAAGGGACAGACGGCAGTAGTGTGACGGGTGGTGGAGGGACAGACGGCAGTAGTGTGACGGATGGTGGAGGGACAGACGGCAGTAGTGTGACGGATGGTGGAGGGACAGACGGCAGTAGTGTGACGGGTGGTGGAGGGACAGACGGCAGTAGTGTGACGGATGGTGGAGGGACAGACGGCAGTAGTGTGACGGATGGTGGAGGGACAGACGGCAGTAGTGTGACGGATGGTGGAGGGACAGACGGCAGTAGTGTGACGGATGGTGGAGGGACAGACGGAGTAGTGTGACGGATGGTGGAGGGACAGACGGCAGTAGTGTGACGGATGGTGGAGGGACAGACGGCAGTAGTGTGACGGATGGTGGAGGGACAGACGGCAGTAGTGTGACGGATGGTGGAGGGACAGACGGCAGTAGTGTGACGGGTGGTGGAGGGACAGACGGCAGTAGTGTGACGGATGGTGGAGGGACAGACGGTGGAGGGACAGACGGTGGAGGGACAGACGGTGGAGGGACAGACGGTGGAGGGACAGATGGTGGAGGGACAGACGGTGGAGGGACAGATGGTGGAGGGACAGGTGGGCGCTGGACGCTCCAGTGTTAGGTGGCCGTGGCTCAGTCACCCGGAACACGGCTCAAATGAGGAGCTGATATCGACATGACGATGTGACGGATGCACGGCAAGTTTGGTTTTCTCGATGATATTTTCTTTAAGCTGGGTCCATGTTTTGCCTGCATGATGTTCTTCATGATGTCATTCGTCTGTGGGAGGATTTTTTGCTGATGAGATTTGTCTTGTCGCATCAACAGCGAACGAAAGGGCACCGTCAAATTGCACAGAAATTTGTTTCGAATAACGGATCCACCATGTGAACATTTTCCATGCAATTCGGAAACAAAATTTCGCCCGTTGTAATGCATAAGATATGCGGTAATCTTCATCATATGAGCTTCCGCAGCTGGAAGTCGTCAAAACGTTGCGCACCAGTTGGATTCTGCTGGCGCGGATCTCGTTCACTCTGATGTTTTGGTGCCGAACCACAGCGGAGTCAACATGGCTCCGCTGTGCCCCGCCTGGTATACCTGCTCGCCATCAGCATCATCATCCATTTCCGATCGGCCCCCGTCAGAGGAAAGCTCCAACCATTCCCCGCAATGTACCCGGATATACAGGGTCAGAGAAGCAGATCAGATGCATCCGATCCACGGCATCACACGAGATCCGCCCAGTTCAATACACCAGTCACACCAGTCCCACCCGGCCCCACATTATCACAGGCATCACACCAGTCCCACCCGGCCCCATATTATCACACAGAATCCATCCAGTTCTATAGTATCACATACATTCCACCCAGTTCCACAGTATCGCACGAGATCCGCCCGGTTCCATAGTTTCGCACGAGATCGGCTGCGCTCAAGTGGCACGCGAGATCCGCCGGATCATAGTAGTGGATGAAGCATACAATGACAAAAACAAGTATGGGAAATGTGGGGTCCAGCTTCAGCCATGTTGGCCATTGTTTACTGCTTACTTCTACTTGACCGGCTTCGTTCTCCTGTCCCATGATGGTCTGAACAAACCGAAGGGGCTTACCGTTCGCTCCCCGCTAAAATCACTTGGAGGATGCTAATTTGTTGACGTGGCTGCAGATTGGACATTGAGCGTCCTTGGCACAGGGTGCCCCCTCCCCCCCCCCTAGCACTCACCATACGGTCTCCGGCGGTAGGGCGGATATCGCTCCTGTAGTTCCGCTGCATCAGGCTTTGTCTCTCCGTTCTGGTTTCGCCCCGGTGGACACGCGGACGGAAGCCAGCGGACATCCCCAGCGTGTCCTTTACCCAGCGGACATCCCCAGCGTGTCCCTTACCTTTCACTGGTTATGCAGCACCGTGCATGCGTGACTACCGCTGACCGGGAAAACTCACTACAGGCTGGCACGGCTGAACTCTGATACCTGCTTCCAAATCGTTCTGAAGTCATGCTGGAATAATTAATTTTTTTAATCCGTCACTACCAAATAGATCCCAGCTTCGGCGTATAGGCTCCGGGTACCGGCGCGGCCACCACCACAGCCCCGGCTCCTCCAGTACCGGCGCGGTCACCACCCCGGTCCCGGCTCCTCCACTACCGGCGCGGCCACCACCCCAGCCCCGGCTCCTCCACTACCGGCGCGGCCACCACCCCAGCCCCGGCTCCTCCAGTACCGGCGCGGCCACCACCCCAGCCCCGGCTCCCCCACTACCGGCGCGGCCACCACCCCGGTCCCGGCTCCTCCACTACCGGCGCGGCCACCACCCCGGCCCCGGCTCCTCCACTACCAGCGCGGTCACCACCCCAGCCCTGGCTCCCACACTACCGGCGAGGTGTCAAAGCCTTGCCGAGGGCACCGCTCCGCCGTCAGCCACAAACCGCCGATCACCACGCCACCTGGCCGCCTGGCCGGCAACATTCTGCAGTGAAGCTCGCCGGCCCAGCCTACGCCCTCGACACATCACCAGCCAATTGTTCGTTTTGTTGAATTAGGCGCTTCGGCCTACTCAGGCTATTTCGCGCCGAACACCAGCCAATGTGGACTGACACGGGTGTTGGAGCCAGCAGCAACCATCCACGCTTGTGCAGCGACTGCTCCAGCAATCTCTCGGCTGCCCTACCAGCCATGGGCAAGTTTAGTCTTGACCTGAAAGCGCCGCACGGAAGTGTTCAGAACCAGACGCCCCCAAGACCAGTTCTGGTCATGAGATCAACCGTAATTCGTGTCTACGAGTGAGGGGATTGGCAAGAATTTGACACAGTCACCAGCCAGGGCAGAACGAAAACGATTAGGTGCATGAACCTAATTCTGACTCAGGTGTGGTGGTTCCTTCCGGGATACCTCTTCAAGATCTCACCGGAAGGTTCTCCTCCCCATACCTTTGGGTCCGCAAAGTGGCATGGAGCCACATCATGAAGCATAGCTGCACTGGTTCATTGCTGGGAACTTGAGCTACGAAGCAATTGGTTACTTTTTCGCGACTCGGTGGTGACAAGTCATTTCAACGCCTGTGGACAATTAGCGTGAAGCATTGCAAGCTTCACTTGTGCTCTGACCAGGCGTCTTCGCTGGTCTTCCTGGAGGAAATACTCTCAGTCGGTCCTCTACCCGGCGCAGGCCGTCAGTCTGTCTTCTGTAGGACTCAGGCCGTCCGTCACTGCCCTCTGTAGGACTCAGGCCGTCTGTCACTGCCCTCTGTAGGACTCAGACCGTCTGTCACTGTCCTCTGTAGGACTTAGACCGTCTGTCACTGCCAGTCACCGCCCTCTGTAGGACTCAGGCCGTCAGTCGCTGCCCTCTATAGGACTCGGGCCGTCTGTCACTGCCCTCTGTAGGACTCAGGCCGTCAGTCACCGCCCTCTGAGGGCAGGGCAGGGGTCGACGCCCGGTGGCGGCACGAAAAACGGCGGTGGCGCGGCGTTTTTGTGGCGCGCCTGTGAGCTATAGCGCCATTATTCGGCCGACCACGGCCCCGGGCCGCTGACTGCGGCCGTCCACAAGGCCGCTCCCGCCACAATAACCCGCCACCTCCCGCCGCCGCACCACACCACCATCTGTGCCTCCCGCCACAATATCCCGCCACCTCCCGCCACGGCACCACACCACCATCTGTGCCTACCGCCACAGTACCCCAGTCCCCCCCTCTCCCACGGCACCACACCACCATCTGTGCCTACCGCCACAATACCCAGCCACCTCCCGCCACGGCACCACACCACCATCTGTGCCTACCGCCACAGTCCCCCCCCACCTCTCGCCACGGCACCACACGACCAGCTGCACCTACCGTCACGGTCCCCCCACCTCCGCCACCGTACACACACCAGCGCACCTACAGCCACTCCCCCCCCCCCCACCCCAAAACAACAAAAAAACCCACCCACCCCCCCCCCCAAAACGTAGGCGCCTCCCCCCCCCTCCCCCCGCTCCCCCCCCAGGCCCCCCCCCCCGCCCTCCGCCCCCCCCCCCCTCCCCCCTGCCCCCCCCCCCCCCCCTCTGACGCCCTGCAAGCCCCCCCCCTCCCCCGCTCACCTCCCCCCCCCCCCTCCCCCTCCCGCCCCCCCCCCCCCCCCGTCCCCCCCGCTCCCTCCGTCCCCCCCCCCTCGCCACCCCCCGCTGACCTCGCCACGCCTCCCGCCCCCGCCCCCTGCCCCTACCGCTGCCCTCCCGCTCCGCCCCGTCCCCCCCTCCCCCCCCCCCGCCCACCGCTGCTCGCCACGTCCCCCACCTCTCGCCCCGTACCACACCACCAGCTGCCTACGCCACAGTCCCCCCACCTCTCGCCACGTACCACACCACCAGCTGCCTACCGTCACGTCCCCCCCCCTCTCGCCACCGTACCCACCACCAGCTGCCCTACGCCACGTCCCCCCACCTCTCGCCACCGTACCACACCACCAGCTGCCCTACCGTCACAGTCCCCCCTCTCGCCACCGTACCACACCACCAGCTGCACCTACGCCACGGTCCCCCCCCACCTCTCGCCACCGTACCACACCACCAGCTGCACCTACAGCCACAGTCCCCTTGCCTCCTCTATGCAAACTGTAGCCACCAGCGCTACTCCCATCGAATCCAGTTGTCGCCGCGGTTACCGAAGTTCCCATCACATTTCCCGTCAGCACCCTTAATTCCCGCCAAAATTTTCGTCACCGCGTGACTACTCCCGCCACAGCCGCCGTCACAGCTCCCCACAACAGCTTCCATCGTCGGATGCATCAGCTCCAGGGTTAAGCAGGCAATGACGTCATTGTCGGTGCGAGATCTGGCGGGACTACTGGGGGTTCATGTGAAGGTGGATGTGTGTAGGTGTGCATACGAATGTGTGTGCAGTATGTGTGTATGTCGTGTGCATGCGCGCGCGTGTGTGTGTATGTGTATGTGTGTGTGTGTGTGTGTCGGGGTGGGTGGGACACACACCATCATACTCTGCCGTCGCGCTCACCATCATAGCCCATGCCGGCACACCGTCGGATCATTGGATGTCCAGCGGACGCCTTGTCTACGATGGTGTCATGCATTAAACAACGGTCGGACGATGACCGACACGGGATACCGGTCAATCTAGATCGAGTCAGATCAGGTCAGATCAGGTCAGGTCAGGTCAGATCAGATCAGGTCAGGTCAGATCAGGTCAATCTATATCGAGTCAGATCAGGTCAGATCAGGTCAGGTCAGATCAGGTCAATCTATATCGAGTCAGATCAGGTCAATCTATATCGAGTCAGATCAGGTCAGATCAGGTCAGGTCAGATCAGGTCAGGTCAGGTCAGATCAGGTCAATCTATATCGAGTCAGATCAGGTCAGATCAGGTCAGATCAGATCAGGTCAATCTATATCGAGTCAGATCAGGTCAGATCAGGTCAGGTCAGGTCAGGTCAGATCAGGTCAGACTATATCGAGTCAGATCAGGTCAGATCAGAACATGTGAGAGGTCTGGATACCCCAGCCTGTGTAGCTGGCATGCCTGGTCACACGATTTCAACTGCCTGCATGCTGCACAGGTGCCAGCTGCATATTTAATCGACACATATCAAGACCCTCGAGGGATATTTTCAGGGTGAGGCATTGAGCATAGATATTGAGAAATAGGAATAGAGAATGACGCATGATGGGTTCATTTCGCCGCATTTCTGTTGTCATGAGAATGGGCCGACTACAGCTTCCCCGCCCAGCCTCGATTTGTCAGACTTCGGTAGCTTGCCTAACGATAAACAGCGCCACATCCCAATGGTGATGATGATGAATGATGTCGTAAGACCAAACAATATGTCTGTATTTGTATACTCATGTGGCCTCTTTTCAATTGTTCACCGACATCTTCCATAACAGCGGCGATACAAAGAGTTAGTATAAAATAGCATTATTTACATGCATCTGAACATGTAATTGTTCCTCTATCAGCATGCATGCCAAAGCGACAGCAACAACAAGTGCAGAAAATACAATAACAGAAGCATCGTCACATGGGCGCACATACAAATATCGCAGGTGTCACATTCAGTAGCTAGTCGATGCGCTCTTTAAACCCAAATAACTAACTAACATCCAGTAGCTTCGCCAGCCGGCCGAATACGGCAACCGTATACCCCCAGCTGCCTGTATACCCCCAGCGGTCTATATACCCCCAGCGGTCTGTATACCCCCAGCGGTCTGTATACCCCCAGCTGCCTGTATACCCCCAGCTGCCTGTATACCCCCAGCGGTCTATATACCCCCAGCGGTCTGTATACCCCCAGCGGTCTGTATACCCCCAGCGGTCTGTATACCCCCAGCTGCCTGTATACCCCCAGCTGCCTGTATACCCCCAGCGGTCTATATACCCCCAGCGGTCTGTATACCCCCAGCGGTCTGTATACCCCCAGCGGTCTGTATACCCCCAGCGGTCTGTATACCCCCAGCTGCCTGTATACCCCCAGCTGCCTGTATACCCCCAGCGGTCTATATACCCCCAGCGGTCTGTATACCCCCAGCGGTCTGTATACCCCCAGCGGTCTGTATACCCCCAGCGGTCTGTATACCCCCAGCTGCCTGTATACCCCCAGCTGCCTGTATACCCCCAGCGGTCTATATACCCCCAGCGGTCTGTATACCCCCAGCGGTCTGTATACCCCCAGCGGTCTGTATACCCCCAGCGGTCTGCATACCCCAGCGGTCTGTTTTTCCAACAATCCCGTCTCTCCGGTATCTCGCCTTCCCGGCGAGCTTGTCTCGGAGAGCATCGTCGTCGTGCCGAAGGCGACGCGCCATCACCGGAGGCACCAACTAGTGCATCAGGAACATCGGCGGCACCGTCGGTATCGGCGGCACCGGAAGAATCAACTGGCGCACCGGCGGCACCAACTGGCGCACCGGCGGCACCAACTGGCGCACCGGCGGCACCAACTGGCGCACCGGCGGCACCAACTGGCGCACCGGCGGCACCAACTGGCGCACCGGCGGCACCAACTGGCGCACCGGCGGCACCAACTGGCGCACCGGCGGCACCAACTAGCGCACCGGCAGCACCAACTGGCGCACCGGCGGCACCAACTAGCGCACCGGCAGCACCAACTGGCGCACAGTCGTGCATCGGCGGCATCGGCGGCACCGTCGACTCGGGGCGACTCGGGGCGACTCGGGGCGACTCGGGCGACTCGGGGCGACTCGGGACGACTCGGGGCGACTCGGGGCGACTCGGGGCGACTCGGGGCGACTCGGGGCGACTCGGGGCGACTCGGGACGACTCGGGGCGACTCGGGGCGACTCGGGGCGACTCGGGACGACTCGGGGCGACTCGGGGCGACTCGGGGCGACTCGGGGCGACTCGGGGCGACTCGGGGCGACTCGGGGCGACTCGGGGCGACTCGGGGCGACTCGGGGCGACTCGGGGCGCGAGACCGCATCGCCACCAGACAGAATCGACTGAGAGCTGGATCGGACCGGTCCAGGACCGTCTGGCCTCTGCCGGGAGTACGGCACCAGGCCATGGTAGGTGTGGGGTGTGAGTGGGATCAGAGCTATCGCAGAGGAATGACATGGTCGGTGTGGGATGTGAATGGGCTCCTAGCTGACAGCCTTGTAGCTATGGTTTCACAGTGGAATCTGGATATCTATCTGGAATTTCAGAACACAACTTGAGCTGGAAACTTTGCAGAGAACTAGATTTTCGATTGGGAAAATGACTGAAAGGTCTCGTAGAGCAAGGCTGCTTCGCATGACCACCACACAATGGTAATGGTCGCGCAGGGAGACGGTCGATGTTATCGTCTCACTTGAAATTGTTTCTTGTTATTGCGATGGTAATTATAGAAGCGTGCTTCCTTACCAAGGTCAAAAGGCTAGTCAAGATTTGCGTGAATGCGCATTAAAATTACATTGCAGAGTGAATGCATGCAAGTATTTATCTACGATGTGATGGTCTACAATAGGGTACATTTTAGTGTGATAGCCTACAGTAGAGTGTATTTCCAGTGTGATAAGCGTACATTTCTTGTGTGATAGTTTACAATAACGATATTTAGTGCGGTAGTATGCAATAGCGTACATTTCTTGTGTGATAGTTTACAATCACGATATTTAGTGCGGTAGTATGCAATAGCGTACATTTCTTGCGTGATGTCCCATAATAATGTACATTTAGTGCGCTAGTAGCAATAGCGACGTACATTTCCAGTGTGATAGACTACAATAGCATATATTTATAATACACCGACCTACAATAGCGTACATATTAGGAACCACAGGAGTTGAATTATAAATAAATTACATACAATTACATAAAATTACAATCACACTTGGAATCCACCCTCAATGGCATTTTGAGGGATGGCACTTCCCAGCTCACATCAAGCTATTGAAGTTATGCCCCCGTTCCTCTACATCAGTACCGAAACCCTACTGATTCCAGTGTGCTCCGCGGTGTCAATTTGTATGACATGTAGCGACACGGGCACAGTGGAGGTCATGTAGCTGGCGACACGGGCACAGTGGAGGTCATGTAGCTGGCGACACGGGCACAGTGGAGGTCATGTAGCTGGCGACACGGGCACAGTGGAGGTCATGTAGCTGGCGACACGGGCACAGTGGAGGTCGACGTTGCTTGGTTAGGTGCTCGATGGGAAGGTTTGCCAGTACCGCAGCATTTCGATTATCATTCAGATTCCCAATACTGCTTGTGCTGGCTGAAAATTCCTTCACCAGATGTGACCCTATTACAGCACATGCATAGCCGAAAGTTGACACATCCTTCCTCAGAATTGATGAATAATTGTTTTCAAGGTGCAACGTCTCACCTCAACCTGGCCTCGGGTGTGTCAACATCGATATCTATGCCGGTCTTCAGGGACCGGAGCTTCTGGCTAAATTTAAGTATAAATTAATCGGCGCTCACAAACTGTGATTGATGCCTCAGTTGTGCTCGTCAAATTTCGGCTCAGGCTGCTTGGCCTCCGACAACTCTGGCTGTGGTGTGTGCCAATTGCTTTGCGATTGATTCGCCTCCGCCTGTGGTGATTATCAGCTGACGTCAGAAATGATCGCCGGTCTCCGACACAAAGGCCATCGCAGAGCCTGGAGGAGGCCGCCTGCCGCCGGACAATCGGCGGACACCCCGCGGACCGCCGGCCTGCGACACAAAGACCATCGCCGAGCCTGGAGGAGGCTGCCTGCCGCCGGACAGTCGGCGGACAGTCGGCGGACACCCCGCGGACCGCCGGCCTCCGACACAAAGACCATCGCCGAGGCTGGAGGAGGCCGCCTGCCGCCGGACAGTCGGCGGACAGTCGGCGGACACCTCGCGGACCGCCGGCCTCCGACACAAAGACCATCGCAGAGCCTGGAGGAGGCCGCCTGCCGCCGGACAGTCGGCGGACACCCCGCGGACCGCCGGCCTCCGACACAAAGACCATCGCCGAGGCTGGAGGAGGCTGCCTGCCGCCGGACAGTCGGCGGACAGTCGGCGGACACCCCGCGGACAGTCGGCGGACAGTCGGCGGACACCCCGCGGACAGTCGGCGGACACCCCGCGGGACAGTCGGCGGACACCCCGCGGACAGTCGGCGGACACCCCGCGGACAGTCGGCGGACAGTCGGCGGACACCCCGCGGACAGTCGGCGGACACCCCGCGGACAGTCGGCGGACAGTCGGCGGACACCCCGCGGACAGTCGGCGGACACCCCGCGGACAGTCGGCGGACACCCCGCGGACAGTCGGCGGACACCCCGCGGACAGTCGGCGGACACCCCGCGGACAGTCGGCGGACACCCCGCGGACAGTCGGCGGACACCCCGCGGACAGTCGGCGGACACCCCGCGGACAGTCGGCGGACACCCCGCGGACAGTCGGCGGACACCCCGCGGACAGTCGGCGGACAGTCGGCGGACAGTCGGCGGACACCCCGCGGACAGTCGGCGGACAGTCGGCGGACAGTCGGCGGGCACCCCGCGGACAGTCGGCGGACACCCCGCGGACAGTCGGCGGACAGTCGGCGGACAGTCGGCGGACACCCCGCGGACAGTCGGCGGACACCCCGCGGACAGTCGGCGGACACCCCGCGGACAGTCGGCGGACAGTCGGCGGACACCCCGCGGACAGTCGGCGGACACCCCGCGGACAGTCGGCGGACAGTCGGCGGACACCCCGCGGACAGTCGGCGGACACCCCGCGGACAGTCGGCGGACACCCCGCGGACAGTCGGCAGAACGTCCCGGCGCCATGACACTCCACTTCCGAGATACGCCAGCTCTGGCTCCGGCTCTGGTTCCTGCTCTGGCTCCGGCTCCGACTCCGGCTCCGGCTCCGACTCCGACTCCGTCTCCGGCTCCGGCTCCGGCTCCGGCTCCGTCTCCGGCTCCGGCTCTGGCTCCGGCTCCGGCTCCGGCTCCGGCCCCGGCTCGGTGAGAACCGTTAAATCGGCAGAATCACGCCCGGACGGTCAGCAGATGTGACGTCACGGTCGGCTGTTTTCTCTGTCCCATTAGATTGCGGCCGGGTGATTGGTGTCCGGACGGCGGCAGGTCACGTGACCTCGGCCAGGCGTGTGGGCCGGCTCAGGCCGCGCTCCGGTAACGGTGTCCAGCAGGGCGACCGTGCCCGCAGCTCAACGCCAGCCGGGGCCGTCACATGTGGACCACGTCGTGGTCGGAGCTGACCGCCGGCCGGCGCCGTCACGTCTGGACCACGTCATGGTCGGAGCTCATCACCGCCGGTCGGGGCCGTCATATATGGACCACGTCATGGTTGGACTGGTGTAGTGAATGCCTTCAATGAAGCGCTTGGACTGTGAGCCAATATAAATTGATCGGGTGCTGCGAGCGAAAAAAAGCATTCATGATTCGTGAGCGCTACACTATGTGGGTGGGTTGAGGAGATAATGTCACCAAAACAGCAGATAATAGCCACGTGCTGCACGATTTCGCCGCGATATTTTGTTGTCGCAGATTGCACTCGGCACTGCGTGGAGCCGTTCCATCAAATCCACAATGACATCTTACAATAAAATCCATGCATCACCTTGGATGTCGGAGACCTCGTGGAAAATGTGATTCGCTCCTAATACCTACAACGGGGAAATGACGGTTTGTGCGAATGTCCCACGAAACACTCTTCGCACTTGTTCCAACAATGCTCAACAGGAGATCAAACTCGGCTGATATGACATACACCATAGGCTGATGAGCTAGACTATGTTGTAAATGGTACAGCTGGTGGGGATCGCAGAGGAGACATGAGTCTTCAGTGGTGGCGGCCGAGTCAACTGGTCGGCTTCCTCGCGCCTACCTGCCGCGGGTGGTGGTCCTCACTGCTGCAGAGTTTTGACACAGAGTCGTGCGTCCACAGTCGGCACGCGTGCACACGGTCCGTGTGGCAGCACACACCTCCCTGCGCCGCGGCACATATCACTCTGACACCGCCGCAGCAGCAGCCGCCGCCGCCGAGCAACCTGGCGTCATCGCCGCCAGGTGGCAGGTCGGCCGGCGTCGGCACCAGCGCCGTCCGTCGGGTGTCCGCCTTGACACCAGCTCCGCAGCGGGTCGGATCCGCGTGGCGAGATGTCACCGGCGATAGCGACGGCTAATCCCGACCAGTGTCAAAACGGACTTACAGCGCTCGGGCCGCTTCTGGTGCTGGGACCGCTGGTTGTGGCTGGGGCCGCTGCTGGTGCGGGGACCGCTGCTGGTGGCTGTGACCGCTGCTGGTAGCTGGAACCGCTGGTGGTGGCTGGAACCGCTGCTGGTGCGGGGACCACTGGTCTTTGGTCAGGGTCAGGGTCCGTTATGATTCCCAGCTAAACTGATGAGACCGTAAGTGTGATTCGCCGCTAAGCTGATGAGACCCTAATTGTGATTCGCCGCTAAACTAATGGGATGGAAGCTGTTCTTACCACGGTACATGCCACCTCAGAAGCTATGTTCATTATGATTTCGCGAATGTTTCAGCTGAAATTAACAGCGGGCATAATGTTGGTGTTTCGAAACCCGATTTTGAAACACTGTCCAGTAGGTATGGCGCTCACCATGAAGAAGCATGTGTGCGGAGGAATAGTCAAACAAGGTGCACGGACAAAAATTCAAAACAAAAAAGTATACGGACAAACAGTTAAATTAGTAAGCGTTGAAGAGCAAGAATTAAAAAGTACAAAATGTCAGCAGGGATCAAAGATAAAAAGACAAAAGGTAAAATGCAACAGGTCAAAAGGGACAATATGAACTGGCGAAAAGTGAATCAGAAATATAAGTTAACTGAACAAATGGAAACTGGAAAAAGGAACATAATTACGTTGGCTAAAGATAAACGGACCATGTGCCCTTCTGGCACCGCGAATATCACTTAACATACTTTATTTCCAACGCAGTAGCTGTATTAATTTGATATTGAACATATGCCTTTTGGAGACCGTGTCCTCATCTGACGTCAGCTCATGCGATCACTGGCGGATCTAGCCCACCGGTTTGGGGGGGGGGGGCAACTTTCGGTTTTCGGCGTCAGCCCCTCCCCTCCCCCTCCCCCAGTGGCGTACCTAGGAATTACATCAGGGGAGGAGTCGAACGGATTTGGAGGGTGCCCCTTCTCCCGCTATTTTTGGTTAAAAGCACCGGATTTCGACCACTATTTGGCAAAGGGGCCCATCTGAAGAAAAAAATAATAATTGACAACATAGTTTCCTGTGTAGGGGCCCCAGCCTACCTCCACGGTTTCTATGTTACCGGATTTTTGTTCTTGCTTACCAAAACGTTCACGTTCTCGTTCAACGTCTTGTACCACGTCAACGTTCATGCACGTGTACACACTGGCGGATCCGATTTTGTCAACTCTTGCTGTAAGCAGAACTTAGAGCATGGAACCCTCGATGTGTGTTAGAATCTACTATGCTACCACACTGGCTTCCAAACAATATTTTTTTTTTATTTACAATTGGAGATTCTTTCATCCAGACGCTAGTTTTTAACCTCGGCAAAGGTTACTGCATTTTAATTTAGTTGACTTCTGTTGGTTTCGGGGGCCAAAAGACACCATGGCCGCCCTTTTAAGCGCTTCGGGGGGGGGGGCCATGGCCGGAATGGCCCCTCCCTGGATCCGCCAGTGTAAATACATACCTCCTGTTGATATTCTTCTTGAAAAAATCAGTCAATGTAGCCTGTCTGTTCATCTTAGGAACCCCAACACCAACATACGAAACATGCTGCTCAACTGAGCTCAACTGGTCACTCGCACAAAACATCCTGTTCAAATTCCGCTTTCGAAATCTGGCTCACTGGGTCCACTTGCCCGTTACTGGCTAAACAAACTTCATGAACCTATCTGACGAAGGAATAATGAAACTGCTGATTTCGTCATCTCTTGCTGTAAGCAGAACTTCAACAGCATAGAACCCTCGATATGTCAGAATCTACTATGCTACCATATTGTGCTTCCAAAAAATTATTAAAAAATACCTGTAAAATTGGAGATTAGTTCACCCAGAACGCTATTTTTTAACCTCAGCAAAGATTACTGCATTTTAATTCAGTTTACTTTCGTTGGTTTGGGGGCAAAAGATACTATGCCCCCCCTTGAAGCGCTTGGGGGGCCATGGCCGGAATGGCCTGCCCCCCCTGGATCCGCCAGTGCATGCGATAGCATGGTCCGAGTGCTACAGGGATGCAAACGAAGGCACATTCACGGGAGGAGAGGCACAGGAGCCGGTGCCCTCTGCCACTAACAAGTTAGGAGCTACTGAGTGGCCTCAATGGTCAGAAAACATGGCCCTTGAAGGCACATTTAGAGTATCTTCGAGTACCTTTCACTAACTGTCTCCGATTGGACCGGTTCACGTCTAAGCCAAGGACCAAAAACCACCGACAAGGCCCTTCTACCTCCAAGGAGCCTCTTCAACTCCTTTCTCGTGAGGCCCCATCAACTTCTTTCTCAAGGCCCATTCCCCGTCGGAAGCGCATAGAGCTGAATTCAGCTCTCAAGACAGCGTGAGCTCCCATACCACTTCTGTTGTCTAGAGATACACCGCCCTTCATGATTTTTCCACTCTTCAAGCCAGGATGCGACTTCAGGAGTCGTGTGCCGGTCACCAGCCGGCGCCAGGTGAGGGTGACCAGCACGTGTTGCGGGACACTGGACAGAGCCGTGTACCGGTCACCAGCCGGCGCCAGGTGAGGGTGACCAGCACGTGTTGCGGGACACTGGACAGAGCCGTGTACCGGTCACCAGCCGGCGCCAGGTGAGGGTGACCAGCACGTGTTGCGGGACACTGGACAGAGCCGTGTGCCGGTCACCAGCCGGCGCCAGGTGAGGGTGACCAGCACGTGTTGCGGGACACTGGACAGAGTCGTGTACCGGTCACCAGCCGGCGCCAGGTGAGGGTGACCAGCACGTGTTGCGGGACACTGGACAGAGCCGTGTACCGGTCACCAGCCGGCGCCAGGTGAGGGTGACCAGCACGTGTTGCGGGACACTGGACAGAGCCGTGTACCGGTCACCAGCCGGCGCCAGGTGAGGGTGACCAGCACGTGTTGCGGGACACTGGACAGAGCCGTGTACCGGTCACCAGCCGGCGCCAGGTGAGGGTGACCAGCACGTGTTGCGGGACACTGGACAGAGCCGTGTACCGGTCACCAGCCGGCGCCAGGTGAGGGTGACCAGCACGTGTTGCGGGACACTGGACAGAGCCGTGTGCCGGTCACCAGCCGGCGCCAGGTGAGGGTGACCAGCACGTGTTGCGGGACACTGGACAGAGTCGTGTACCGGTCACCAGCCGGCGCCAGGTGAGGGTGACCAGCACGTGTTGCGGGACACTGGACAGAGCCGTGTGCCGGTCACCAGCCGGCGCCAGGTGAGGGTGACCAGCACGTGTTGCGGGACACTGGACAGAGTCGTGTACCGGTCACCAGCCGGCGCCAGGTGAGGGTGACCAGCACGTGTTGCGGGACACTGGACAGAGCCGTGTGCCGGTCACCAGCCGGCGCCAGGTGAGGGTGACCAGCACGTGTTGCGGGACACTGGACAGAGTCGTGTACCGGTCACCAGCCGGCGCCAGGTGAGGGTGACCAGCACGTGTTGCGGGACACTGGACAGAGCCGTGGGCCCGGTCACCAGCCGGCGCCAGGTGAGGGTGACCAGCACGTGTTGCGGGACACTGGACAGAGCCGTGTGCCGGTCACCAGCCGGCGCCAGGTGAGGGTGACCAGCACGTGTTGCGGGACACTGGACAGAGCCGTGTGCCGGTCACCAGCCGGCGCCAGGTGAGGGTGACCAGCACGTGTTGCGGGACACTGGACAGAGCCGTGTGCCGGTCACCAGCCGGCGCCAGGTGAGGGTGACCAGCACGTGTTGCGGGACACTGGACAGAGTCGTGTACCGGTCACCAGCCGGCGCCAGGTGAGGGTGACCAGCACGTGTTGCGGGACACTGGACAGAGTCGTGTACCGGTCACCAGCCGGCGCCAGGTGAGGGTGACCAGCACGTGTTGCGGGACACTGGACAGAGCCGTGTACCGGTCACCAGCCGGCGCCAGGTGAGGGTGACCAGCACGTGTTGCGGGACACTGGACAGAGCCGTGTACCGGTCACCAGCCGGCGCCAGGTGAGGGTGACCAGCACGTGTTGCGGGACACTGGACAGAGCCGTGTACCGGTCACCAGCCGGCGCCAGGTGAGGGTGACCAGCACGTGTTACGGGACACTGGACAGAGCCGTGGTGACGCACGTTTGGGACACTGAGGCCGGTCACCAGCCGGCGCCAGGTGAGGGTGACCAGCACGTGTTGCGGGACACTGGACAGAGCCGTGTGCCGGTCACCAGCCGGCGCCAGGTGAGGGTGACCAGCACGTGTTGCGGGACACTGGACAGAGCCGTGTGCCGGTCACCAGCCGGCGCCAGGTGAGGGTGACCAGCACGTGTTGCGGGACACTGGACAGAGTCGTGTACCGGTCACCAGCCGGCGCCAGGTGAGGGTGACCAGCACGTGTTGCGGGACACTGGACAGAGCCGTGTGCCGGTCACCAGCCGGCGCCAGGTGAGGGTGACCAGCACGTGTTGCGGGACACTGGACAGAGCCGTGTGCCGGTCACCAGCCGGCGCCAGGTGAGGGTGACCAGCACGTGTTGCGGGACACTGGACAGAGCCGTGTACCGGTCACCAGCCGGCGCCAGGTGAGGGTGACCAGCACGTGTTGCGGGACACTGGACAGAGCCGTGTGCCGGTCACCAGCCGGCGCCAGGTGAGGGTGACCAGCACGTGTTACGGGACACTGGACAGAGCCGTGTGCCGGTCACCAGCCGGCGCCAGGTGGAGGGTGACCAGCACGTGTTGCGGGACACTGGACAGAGCCGTGTGCCGGTCACCAGCCGGCGCCAGGTGAGGGTGACCAGCACGTGTTGCGGGACACTGGACAGAGCCGTGTGCCGGTCACCAGCCGGCGCCAGGTGAGGGTGACCAGCACGTGTTGCGGGACACTGGACAGAGCCGTGTGCCGGTCACCAGCCGGCGCCAGGTGAGGGTGACCAGCACGTGTTGCGGGACACTGGACAGAGCCGTGTGCCGGTCACCAGCCGGCGCCAGGTGAGGGTGACCAGCACGTGTTGCGGGACACTGGACAGAGCCGTGTGCCGGTCACCAGCCGGCGCCAGTTGACTGCCGGCAGTTGATCGGACCGGCTCCGTCAAGGTCATCAGCTGCCAATCAGCCGAGAGGGAAAGACCACGACTCAATGCTGAGGCGGCTGGGTCGCCAGGACAACGGATCTCTGATAGGGTGCATCATGGCGCCGGCTCGGCAGACGAAATGACCAAATGATCAAATGACGAATTGACCAAATGACCAAATGAAGCAGGTGTGCCTTCCTGTGTGCAGTTGAACAGCCAATCCTAAGGGCACAGGAACCGGGAACCGAAGGGGCGGCCCCCTTCCCCGACCTTGGATGAGTTTGACATTGAGCCTATGGGCGTTGCACGGCAAGGATCAACTTAAAAATGGCTCTTTCCGCAACCCCACATAACTGTGAAACAGTTTCAATGCTACTTGCCAACTACCCCACAGCTCAGCTTGTACTTACATGCGCTACATCGGTCGAATGTCTTCAAAAGAAACCAGAACAGGATGCGTGACGAAACGATACAAAATGAGCATCGGCAGAGCCATATGGAGATTGCTTAGCACCTGGAAAGAACACCGCCGTTCCATAGTCCCATGCAGTGGGAGTGCGTCTCGAACCGTCGATGCAGATACCCTGGCTCAGATGTCGTTCAGATGTAGCCGCACTCGGACTCATTAATAACCACACCGCTTCGTGACAGTCAACCCCACTTTTCTCCAGGTTTTGGTGTCTCAACACCACCCCTTGATACGTTACAAAGCGTTTTCGTTTCAACTCTAGTAGCAACGCGATACTTCGCAGTAATTACAGGCACACGCAGCTCGCGGTTTCTGGTCGGGTCAAGGCTGTATCGCTGGTGGCATCCTGACATCTGTTCGCAATGTCCAGTTGATCTGTTGGCCGCTAGACTGCAAGCGCGGCGGACTAATCGCCTCGTCACGTTTGTCGCATGTCGCATGTCGCATGTCGCATTCCACACGAAGCGACAAGTGCGTGCATGTGCGACATATGGGGCGGGGCGGTTCAGCCCGCACATGCTGTGCAATAGCCTGCGGCAGCAGCAGCCCGGAATGTTGACGTCTCTGATGTCTGATCTTGATGTCTCTTGCCATCACTGTTTCTAAGCAAGTATTTGGCCACGCATTGAAGTACAAGCCCATACTCATGGACACACTATTGCTAGAATAACGTGTGAGTAAAGAGTCGTACTGGCTGAGTGAGAGTTGGACTGGCCAAGAGTCGTACTGGCTGAGAGTGAGAGTCGGACTGGCCAAGAGTCGTACTGGCTAAGAGTGAGAGTTGGACTGGCCAACAGTCGGACTGGCCGAGAGTTATACTGGCTGATATTCGGCTCTGAAGGGGTGCATTTAATTGTGTCATGCAATGAGATATAACAATGTCGTGCATGAAGTATGAAAACTTTGAATAATATCCTCCATTGCATTGGAATAATTGTACTTACAGCTATGTCTTGAAAATGATCCTTGGTTGGCTTGAAACGTGGACGAATATATGCATAGCGTTGGGAACGTCTTGCAAAAAGATATACTGACAGTGACAAACACATTTTGCAAAGCTTAGCACAAGGGAACAAGAAGGTAATCAAGGCTGAGTTTGCTGTTGTATTTAACAGATAGTGTATAAAAGAATGCCTCCTCCAAAAGTACCGTTATATAGATATATAGTAGGTCGCCTAACGCCTGCCCTGCCGGCACCGCCTGGTAGCTTTAGCCGTTGGTAGCACGGTCGCGTCATGCCACGTGACCTGCGCTCACAAAGGTGACTGCGTGGCCAGTGTCAAGCCGATGGAGGATGCTGCGCTGGACGATTGTGTGCGGCATGCCCGTAAACCGAGCCGCAGTGGCAAAAACTGTGGACAGGACAATTCGTGACGCTTATTTCAATTCGATAACTATGCACAGCACATCTATGCTTGAGATACGTGCACCATATTCGGTAGATGATACAACTTTCGTAAAGAATTCAGCCAGCATTCGTCAAGAATTCAGCCAACTTCGGCTGAACCGGATCAGCCTTAAAAATGCACATGCCAACATTAGAGACAGCAAATTTGCAGTCGGGATCTGCAGATCTGCAACCTGCAGGGTCCTCTGTGGAATAAGCGGCACACCTTTTTATTTTTATGTACTGTGCCAACTTGTCGAAATAGGTTTTACTTAATTCTGAAATTCCTACGCTTGTACGAAAAATTGCAGGCAACACGGGTGTCTTCACGGCCTGTCAATGGAGCACAGCTACAATGGAGCACAGCTACAATGGTGCACAAGTTCGCCGCCGCGGTATGGCGCCAGATCCCGGCCCCCAGTGGTGCCAGATCCTGGCCCCCAGTGGTGCCAGATCCTGGCCCCCAGTGGTGCCTCGAGCAGGCATTCTATTTAGCTGCCAAACCTGGGAGACAGTAGCTATTCAGCAGTTGTTCCTGTGCCTGGTGTTCTATCGCAGATGCGCCAATCTCGACCTCCATGCAGTCGATGGCAGACTGCGGCCCTCAGAGCCCACTGCCGATGTCCCGATCTTCAGAGCCGACCCGCTGGCCGGTGGCGGCAATGCTGGTCGCCGCCGCCGGCTCGCCGTGGCCGCGACAACCCTCCTCCCTCCCCTCCCCTCCTCCCGTCCCGTTACCTGTCCCCGTCCGCAAAGCCGTCAACATTTTTGCCATCTCTCATGGCCACCGGCTGGATTGTAGCCGGGCAACATGGATACACCAGCCCACCGCACACATTTGGCTGGGATGGTGGGTTGGTGCATGCAGAGCAGAGAAACCTGAGGATAGAGAGAGCGTGCAGGTGAAATAGAAATAAATAGAGAGATGAAGAGAGAGATAAAAATAGAGAGAGATAGACAAAGAGAGTGGAAG